>JAIUCT010000008.1:14304691-14314706 GCA_021307375.1 Tetraneura akinire | reverse complement strand
AATAATAATAATAATAATAATAATAATAATAATAATAATAATAATAAATAATAATAAACGGGAATGTATTCCAATAAAATGGTTTAAATTTATTCGTCTGTTCGACGTCTTTCTAAAATTTCGACTACTCTTGTATATAAGTACGCGAGTATTTTACAATAATTTTGTAATATACTGTGAATATTTTAATTATAAATTAAAGCGCCTACGCGACGTATATTCGGAATTTGTTAATATTTTATATTATTATAATAATAATAATATTATTGTTATTACGGTGAAAACGCATTTTATCGAAACGAGTACTCGTATAATATTCTAAAATAATAATATTATAATATTATTTATCATACGCCTACTGTGCCCAACGATCGAAGAGTCATAATATGATGAAGAACGCGTCATATAAACGTTTGAAGCGCAGAAGCGATAAGACGGCGCCCTCTGTGCGACAAACCGAAAATCATAAATAATAATTATTAATATTACTGTTTCAAAACGTTAAAAATGGTTAAAAACTAATAACTCATATATTATTATTATTTAATTAATATTAATAATAATAATAATAAAAATAATAATAATAATAATAATATTAATATTATTATTATTCACGTGTGTTTAACACTATACACTACGTAAAATATTTAAGTATTTATTTTTTCAAAGACGTCATTGCTCGTTTATTGTCTTATTTTTGTGCACTCAATATAATATTCGTATAATAACTGTTTCAATTTTAACCAAATAATAAATTCATTTGTATCTAAGTTACCATCGCAGTTACCATTCTATACCGATATTATGGTATTCAAAATCTATGTATACTATACAGGTACGTACTACCGCCCACGTGGTTTATTGCTCGATTTTTCGTCCTCACTGATTTATATATATATATATATATAAGATATAACCAATATAATGAAAGAAAATTAAAAACAACTTAAAAACAAAACGTAATTTATACGTATTTTTATTGATCTCGGACAGATTAAATAACGAACAAACCTCATAATTATATTTCAATTATTTTAAACTATATATCCGTGATAACGTGAACGAAGATTTCGTCGTTTGTTTTAATTTTTTTTCTATTAGTAAAATAATATTATTATACGCATAAACTGAACGACGTCAATAAACAATAATTCGACAAATAACGTCCTTAACGAGTAAACGGCGACGTATATTGAAAATACTGTAATGACCTCCAATTACTGTAATTAGGTTTTAAAACAATATTGAAATATTGTCGTGTTAGGTAGTTAACAGACACAGAAAAAATAAATAAATAATGAAAAATGAAAAATGATTATATTATCGGCAATAAAATATTTTAATAGTAATATTATTATGACAAACAATACAGAACATTTTGGTAACCATTGGTAATATAATAATGTACGATATGCATAAAAGATAGTATTATAGGTAGGTACTCATATCAAAAAATCTGAAGTTTACTTTTTTTGCCATTTAAATATTTCCATTAAATATGGAAATTTTTTTTTTCGAACGTTAATTAAATAATATAATTTATTTAAAATTATAATAATTAATTTGGTCTAAACGATTTCGTGATTATAATACCTGTCCGTCTGCAGGTCTGCAGTTCTGCAGGTTAGATATCGCGTTGAACGTATAATAATAAGATTGGATTTTAATTAAAAAAGACGGACTCGAAAACAATTGTATTTTCGTTACAAATAACAATAACTATAACATTATTAATTATTATTATTATTATATTAGTCTAATTTAATCTATTATCACACGCGTTGTGCACGCAATAATGTTCAAATGCTTTTGAAATAATTATTTTTATTTAATTCGTATACCTATTATAAACAAGTTGGTCGATATTATAGTAAGGACGTATACATTGTTATTATAATATCATATATACGCCCGAGAAGATGATATATTTATTAAATGCGTGTATTGGCGACTGGTGTGCGTATATATACATTAATTATTATCTAAATTTAATTAAACGAATATTATCAAAAATAATATATTTCATTCTAATGAAGTCAATATATTGTAATTTATAATTAATTTCGTTAAGAATATTTTTGACGGCCAAAAATCCGTAGAAAAAAATTCATTTCCATTCGAACACTATAATAATATTATAATATACTGACGCGCTATAATATCAGCTAGTATTATTAATTATTATTATTATTTTTATTATTATTATTATTATTATTATTATTATTATTATTATTATTATTATATAAAATAAAAATTATTAATTTACGCTAATCCATCGAGTGTATAATACTTATATACGTATGATAATATCAGCTCGTATTCTACAATTTTCTTGGAAATTATTGTTATTAAATTGTTATTCATATATATACAGATACTTATAATAAAAATAATAAATATACGTAAAAATAATAAAACTGAAAAAATAGGACAAGTAATATATTATAAATATACGACGTTTTTAGGGGACAAATAATATCTTTAGAAAAAAAAAATTAACGCTGTAAAAAACAATAATTTCTCGGTTTGTTGTTTACACGTATATCGCGTATTTATAGATTTAAAAAACCACGATGGAGACACATAATATTATTAATTAATTACTTGGAAACTGCATGTTTTTATAATGATAAGAGCTCATATTACATTGATTTTTTTTTATCGAACGATGCATTCTTTTTATATATATAAAAAATAACATATATTATATATTATATAATTAACTGTATACCTATATTTTATACGTGTAATAGTTGCGATAACTATAACGTGCAATATAGGTCTATTGAATTAATAAAATATTATAATAGATACGACCTATATATTATACGTATATTATAATATTTTTATAATATAGAGTACCTATAACGTTAATTACAAATCATACAGAAAAATATTCATATTTCTACACATGGCATAAATATGTAAATAATATTTAGTTTATAGAATTTGTCACTGTATAATTTTAGAAAACTTATTTTAAATAATATTATACTCGTCGATACTTATATAAATATTATTTTATTATTGAGTCTAAAATCAAATTTTTAAGAATATTTAAACGTGGTCATTATTTTTGTGTGTGTGTACGACTTTATACCGCAATATCATGATATTATATTATACCGCGGTGACCTCGATACACCTGCTCCTGATGGTGGTAAAGGGTTTTGTGATATTAGGGTTACTTGTAATATGCATTATAATATAGCGTCTTACAAATACAGCCCTTCTATTGGTATATATATATATTCAACGCGTATGGTTTTCTCATTCAATGGCCGTACAACAATAGAAAGTGTTTTACATTCCAATAATTTTCATCAAATTCCTCATTTTGAAAATATATATATATATATATATATATAATATTATTATAATATATTGTAAAGGGTTCTAAATAACTCTGAAATTGATATTATTCAATATATTTAACTAAAATAATATAATAATATTAATTTATGATTGCATATTATAATATCGACTTTACGTATAGAATATAATATATTATTATGTTTTTTAATTCAATAGACAATATGAGTTCATTTAAATTATTTATAATTCGTATACAAATATAACATACAGTCATACAGATATATTATTGATTTATATCGTGTTTCAAAATGTTTTACTACCTATGTATATGAAATTCAAAAATTTATGTCTCTTTTGGCTGCAAGTAAATCTTTTCAGGTGTATATATAATACGTTTTTCGCCATTCGTGCTGTTATTATATTTATAATAATTTATAAACTACGTAAATATTATAAATTGAAATAATAATAAATCACTTAATGTATACGAGCGACGTAATTAATGATTATTATAAGGTTTGGGTCTATTGTTTGAACTGACGTATAATTTATTTAACGTTTTAGGTATATATACTAAAATTTAAATTTCTTATACATCATTTTCAAATAAATAACCGCGAGGTTCATAAAATCGTATAAGTTTCTAATCGCGTACAATAAGTGTGATGTGACTCTGGTTTATTTTTATGAAACGTGTATATATATTAATTTTACCCGTCAAGTTTTAACCCAAACAACAGTGCGTTTAAAACAAAAATAATTTTTAACCTTTTCCATTTCAATTGAACTATAAATCATTGAAATCGATTCGAAATGAATAATTTAAAAAATTACGATTTCCAAAAATTGTATTGAAATTTACCAACATAAAATTTTCGATACGTATAGGCATATTATGCATACTCAGTACTTATTATCACTATATATTATATAGAAAACAAAACGAAATACTTATTACTTAGGTATGTATTTTTAATATTGAATAAAGCATTGTTGAATTCCGGCCCCCTATTTTAATAACAATACGCTGATAGACCCATATTATAATATACGAGTATAGAAGGATTTACGAGTTAATTTAAAACGAACATAATATTATGTATAAGTCCTGTAATAAACTCATTTGAGATACGAGCAGTATATTATAACGTCAGACGTCAGCATTATTATTATTATTATGTTTTTTCAAATGTTAGCTTAACCACATCCGCAGTATTATGGAAATTATTCAAATAGGTCATTGGTTTACCCTAAAAAAATTAAATACAAAAAAAATATTAATCGTATAATAATAAACATGTGTACGTTTTAAATTATTATTTTTATCATTTGGTTACCATTTGTTTGAAAAAAAAAATAATAATATAATAATAAATATTAACCCTGTGTGTAGCTATTTCATTATACACGACAGTGTAAAAAAATAATTTAAGTATACAAACCGTTTTTATATTTTTGTTATATTATTGTCTAGTGTATGTGGACTGTCGCGATGAAAAATATAATAAATTAACAATAAAATTTATTATGTAACGTAATTTTTCGTCGTTTTATATCATGACTGATAATTTCATATCACTATTACTTATAAGGTTAATGTTATTGTACCTATACAATATTATATCGAATACAGAACGAACATAATACAAAATAAATCTGGAATTATTTTTAAATACGCGATTTATAACGCGGTACGAATTACGAATTATTCTATTATTTGCGTATAGTTGTATAATTAAATACAATAATATTAATAATTATCGTTATAAATATAATATTTAAAAATTAAAAATAGCAAAAAACAAATAAATAGAATACGCATTTAACACGTTTTTAAACATTATTTAGTTTTGGTAAAAAATAAATATCGATTGATTTTAATTTGTACTACTTTAAATTATTGTAAGCGGTATAAAAAATATTGCCTGTATATCAAATACGTTCGTTTATATTTTTATACCTAAACACTGGTTATGTGTTATTTATTATTGTTTCGTGTTTTTGTGTAATACAAATGTTATCCGTAATAAAATATTACGATAAAACGTAATATTATCTAATTCGATTATAGTTATTTTTTTTTAATATTCGTACCGATATTTTAATAATAATTATTAAATTAACGGTTTGTTTTTTTCACCCGTGTTTCACGTATTTCGCGTTTTCTTACACGATTATTATTTTTCATTTTTTATATTCATAAACACATAAATATTAATAATAAGAAGCGCGTATCATATTGCGTACGTGTACAGGTATCAAAGATGTAATTTGTTTAATTATTGTTTGGAGAAAACGGTTAACATATTATAATTTCCATCATCATTACCGCTATTATTTTATTTATTTTCTTTTTTTTTTTTTTTGACAACGAAAATGAAGGCCTTGTCGTTCTTTTGATTTTCGAGTTTTACGTAACATCATTATTCATTTCCATTTTAAAATTCGTTTTCTCCATCAAACACGTCGTATTTGTACGGAATATGTTGTATAAAACGCACAAAATAATAATAATAAATCGTATAATATAATTAATAATTATTATTATTATTATTGTTATTATCAATTGTTCGGCGGCCGACCACGCGAGTAACGGATTGGCAATGACTTATCACTCATACTATAATATAATATAGGTATAATAAAGTAGTTACGCGTGCGTTTCCCAAATATATACAGTATACACACAAACACCGTTTACGTCATTTGTGCGTTTTGCGGTTGTAAATATTATAATTTATAACCATTTTATAATTATTATAATGTTATTATATAGAAGGTATATACCTCTCTACTCGACAAACCGCGTCCGTCCGCATAAAATACAAATATTAACATTATTATACGCGATGAATATCACGTTTTTAACGCGTTTCGTATACAATTTGTATATAATATTTTTAAATATTTTTTTTTGTTTTTTTACGTGTTTTTCTCATATTTATATAAATATACAATAATTATATAATTCATAATAGTTTTGATAGTGTGACCGAAAACCAAAATAATAATAATAAAAAGTATTGAGAAATAATAAGAAGAATATTCGTATGGATTCTAAGAGTTTCATTTAAACTAAAAATATCAACTTTAAACAGCTATAAAAAAAAAAAATTGAGACTGTAGGGATTTTTCTAATATTTTGATATGATGTTAAGTAATATGTAGACATACTTGAGTAAAATTTTCAGACCTTAATGCCAAAAATTGCAAATTTTATTAAACATTATTTATTATACATAAAAACGAGAATTTTACGAAATATTTAAAAGCCTATATTTTGTATAAAAATTAACGTGACGGTTTCAAAATTTTACCACAAATATATATATAGTACCCATGTGAACACCCAATAAAATTTTCAAGTCACTTCAAAATTGCCCGAGTTATCGTGAAATATTGAAATTGAATTTGTCCAAATTTCAATTTTCGTGAAAAATTCTGGTTTTTCGTCGTTTATATAGGTCAATATATATTTTGAGAAATTCGAAATATGACCTAAATAAAATACCAACTACATCCACTTTACAACCTGAAACATTATGATGCTATTCGTGAAAATCGAAACATTATTTCGGGTAGTAAAAGTGTCTTCAGACATAAAACCAAAAACAAAAAGACACACATCATTGTCAAACCAATACATTCTTCGCTTCGCTCAGAATCTAAAATAATAATAATAATAATATGGACGACGCAAATAAAATAATCAAAATATTATAATAACGATAGTGAGTGACGAACGTATTACAAAATAAATTATAATAATACGAGCGTCGATTAGATAATATCATTACGATATTACACTACGCCAACAGTAAAGAGTATAATAATTATTATATATTATTATAAACCCAGATATTAGTTATTTAGTTATTATAGTGTAATATAATATTATTATGTAGCGGTGGACGGTAATAATAATAATATTATGTTATATCGTTTCCAGTTTGAACGAGAATCGTTAATTTTTCTTCTTCTTTCTATATACATGTACGGTTATTTTTTTCCTTCTTCTTATCAATTTATTCGTATAATACGTAATCATATCCACGGCGTTATTCGGAATCGCACATTAATTAGTCGCCCGTATTTTATATACCTAGGTATAATATATTATAAAATAATAAATTATATAGTTTTTTTTTGGTTTTTTTTTTTATTCTTCCGCAGCGGTCGGAGCACACCGTATATATATACGAGTATAATGTCATAGAAATATTATAACGATGACCGTCTTAATGACTGCAGTTGAAAATGATTAACATAACGTCGGGTATTATAATATTATAACATTTCCCACGTACAAAAATATTATTATAACAGTATATTTTATTTCCGAGGCACGACGACGACGTTTATTTATTTGTTTTTTTTTTTTTTTTTTTTTTTTTTTTTTGTTCCCCCGACTAATGAATTTCTCCGATAATATTTTTCGAATAATTCTATCGCGGATAGGCTGACGACGCACGTACATATTATAATATTATTGTGTATAGTTAACGTCGACGTTTGGTGCAGAGAAGGGAAAAAAGAGCGAACGACCGTCGTAATATTATTATTATTATTATTATTATTATTATTCACGTCTGCGAGCGATATGACAATAATACGATAAGTACAGAAAATCTGAATAAATGAAAACGGAAAAATAGAAAATTTATAGGTTAGGTTGTGGAATTTTAAATTATTATTACGATATCGACGAATAGGTACACGACCGTCGCATTAAAAATATATACGACGATTTCAGATAGGGTCGGCCAAACTTTTCTCTATCGTTTCGTCCGTTTGAATGTCTAAATAACATATTATAATATTATTATATACGATATTTAAGACTAAAGCCACGATTGTAATACGTTTTAATATGTCCGTTTCGACTTTTACGGGCAAAATTAGCGTATTATTATTATGAATCGCAGTTTTAAAAAAAGTATTCTAACCGAAATCGAATATTACTATATAATATTATGTATAATAACGAGTGGTTATAAACCAGGTTTTGGTAAGAATTCAATACAAATTGTTACTATATTTTTATATAGAGTTCGACATTGAAATCATCCGCCATCCACGCATTATACGAGTATTATAATATTATACACAACGTAGTACGTACTTAAACCAAACTCGCGAAATTAGACGTTTTTGTTTTTGCCGCCCGACACGATTCACTCGTATACTATAACAATAACATCGAATTACATTCACGTGTAATATTATTATAATGTATATAGTTTATATTTGTCAAAAAAATCGAATATTATAATACACACGAAAACGCGTAAACAATGTAAAAACAACGCGTACAACACGCAAAATGTTAAAACGCGGTTATTGCAATTATTATTATAATAATAACAGTACCTACTTTGTTTTCGTTTTAAAGCGAAATACCAATATTATATTATTATCCTTATCCATACGCGTGTGTGATGTGGTTCGGTGACATTTCGTTCCCTGCACAATTTGTTTTCCTGTGCAGATTTTTCCTTCCTTTTTCTTAATCTGTACGCTGTACGTCAAACGGGTATAATTTTGATCCTTTTCATCATTTTAACCAAAATTTAAGTGTATTTTCCGAGTTTTCATTTTTTAGTTCTGTTTCTTTTTACTGAGATGAAGACAAAAAAAATCGACACATCTTAAAACGAAACAATAGTTATTACATCAAATTTTTTGATCCGGCAAGACATTTTGTTCGGTTTCGAGATATTTTGATATCCTCTATATTATTTATTTTTTTCGAAAAAATATCGAGAGATCAATGTCATAGCATCAAAAAATCCAATATTTTTCGTTCCATTTTGGTCTTTTTTGTAACTATATTTATTTCAGAAAAGGCAAAAAACGTTCTAAAAACAGATCATATCGTGTAGAAAATAAATTGTCCAGTTTCCGTGCGGGTTTGATGGCGTGGATAAGACCAATTTCTTTTTTCTTTCTTTTTTTCTTTTTTTTTTTTTTTGGTCCAGACCAAACTATACCGCGGTGTAAACGAAACGCACATGTTTTACTCATCACAATCAGAGTCCATATGAAATTGAATTTTTTTATTCGCTTTTTTTTTTTACATTTATCTAATCCATCGAAATATCCTATACCTAATATTGTAATATAGCTCTTAAAAATTAAAATGATAATAACAACTTTTCACGTATCGACGTAATATATTATCGTTTTTTACACTAATATGTTCTTGGAATGTTGTTCAACGTATATTATTTAACGACGAAATTACGTTATCCGGTCGTATCCGCGTTGTTAACGTTTGTTTTTTCCAAGAAAATAATCAAGGATTAATTAATATATATAATTTTAAGCTCCGCACGTCATTTTTAATATACCTCCATAATATACGAGTACATATTAATATGTTATAGAAAAAACCGTCAAATCATTGAATCGATTTCGAGCGTTGATATTAATTATTGCCGTTTTACATTTCGAGGGCGCCCAAATATATTATTATTGTATAACATTCAGACAATTTTCGCACCGATCGGAGTGGAGGAATTGTATTTTTTCTTTCTTTAGTTTAAACGTCAGAAATTTCATAAATCTCGCAGTTTTTTTTTCATAATATTTCGAAAACATTATCGCATCGTACTCGCAATACGTACAATAAAACATTATCGTACCTGTATATAAATAATAATAATAATAATAATAATAATAATAATAATAATAATAATAA
>JAIUCT010000008.1:14199453-14304681 GCA_021307375.1 Tetraneura akinire | reverse complement strand
AATAATAATAATAATAATAATAATAATAATAATAATAATAATAATAATAATAATAATAATAATAATTAGAACAATAATTTTTATTGGATATTTATTCATAAATCGATCGCGGCTATCGTTCGCGGACGACGACGACGACGACGACGACGACGTTGAGCGTTTCGTTTTATAATATATTATATTATTATAGTGTTTTATTGTTATCGATTTTAACCAACCTCATTTGACTTGGTTTTATTTGCATTGGAATATATTATATATATATTATAAAATACACACGTATTGAAATGACCTCACTGACTTAGTTATAAGACCGTGTGGATGTGGAATTGTTTTGTGTTATGTTTCTCTCTTTATAATATACATAACACCGTATTATTATATTATAACGTTTGTGCGTCGGAAATTCTTCTGCTCGCGCGCGTTAATAAAATATATTAATATATTACCCACATAATATTATTATTATTTTTTATGTTTTTATGTATGAAAACATTTTTTCGACCCGAATAATACTCCGATTTTCACGAATAGCATATTATGTTTCCGGTTGGAAAGTGGTAGGTTTTTGTTTAGGTCATTTTTCGAATTTCTCAAAATTGCGATGGGCAAAACGACCAAGTAATGATGAAAAAATGGCATTCTTCACGTAAATTGAAATTTTGACGAAATCGATTTCAATATTTCACGATAACTCAGGAAATATTGAGCTCGGGGACTTGAAAATTTTATTGTGTTTTCATTTTAAGTATTCTATTATCATTTCTCAATACTTTTACAAAAAAAAAAATAAAAAAAATAAAAAAAAAAAAATTTGAACATCTTATTTAAGCATATATATAATATATTGGTTAACAAAATATTGGAAAAATCTTGACTCTCAATTTTTTCTTATGGGTGTTTAAAGTTGAAATTTTAGTAACATCAATGTTTAAAGTATTTATGTGGATTCTTCTTAGTATACTTCAATATTTTATAATAATGTTAAATAAAATTGACTAAAAATATTATTGAAGCTCAAATACATATTAGTATATTACTTAACTCAGTTCCAAATAATTGAGAATATTACATTTACTTATTTTTTTTTTTTTTTTTTTTTTGTAGCTTTTTAAGGGATAAAAAGAAGAGCTGATACTGCTGTGGAACGAATAAAAGTCTACAAAGAAAAGTGTTGAATTTTGATTAAAATTTGAATATAACGATAAGTCATTACATTCAAAAAACAATTCTAAGCGATGTACTATTAGATTTAGGTATTTAAGTAACTCATTTTGAAGGTTTTATAGGCATTTATATTTAACGTAAAACCCGTATGAATTTAAACACAACAGCATCAACATAAGAAAAGAAATTAATTTCGAAATTTAAGTAAGTAACGTTAGACATTGTTAGAACCTAGTTAATGTAATGCTAATAAATTTTTCATATATTATCTTATATTTATTTAAATATATAATATATGACCATAAAAGAAAAATATACTCATATAGTCATATATAATAAAATTATGAGTCATCAGTAAATATTTACGTAAATAATAAAACTAGTGTGGAGGAGCTAGTATGAGTATACGTTAACTAATTTTAAATATATTAATAAAAAGTAATATAATTACAATTCTGTTTTTATTTATCTCACTCGGATCTAAATTATGTAATCACAGTTGTTATAAGCGTATCATTTGAAACTTATGTTTGTTCAGCACTACATACTCTGTCCTGGTAGATTCGTTAGCTGGTTGCTTGCTCAACACAATCTACAATTGTGTTCACCGACGACTACGACAAATACAAGCACATATGCTAATAATATCGATGATATGGAGAATATATTGTATAATAATATGTACCAATTTAAAAGAAGAAGCATATCACACAGTATATTGGAGTTTATATATATTAGTCAAAAAAGGGCAATATTTTATATTTATTTCTAATTGATGAACACAATTGAAGATTGTGTTGAGCAAGCAAAAGAACTTAAGTTTGCAAGTATACATATAATTTATGTTAACTTTGGTGACTTTCACAGGTCTTAGCAATAAGCAGAAAAAGTACAATTAGAATCTAGGTTATATGTTTTTTCCATATAAGCGATAATGTAGATTAGGAATCAGATACATAGTTCTTCGGGGTAAAGAAGGAATAGGCCAGGGGGGGCGAACCTATGGCACGCGTGCCAAAAGTGGTACTTGACCCAAGAAAGGTTCACCAATCCTGGAATAGGCCCTATGCCTATAACTTCTATTATATTTATACTTATAGTCTGTTCATAATAAAAGCGGTGGTTGGCGGCCAAAACTATACTTTTATGAAAGCTGTCGTTAACTTTCATATGAAGTATTCTCTCCACTCCCACTATATATACCTATGATGCATTGAGGCAGCTACAAAAACATATTAGGAAGCCAAGTGACATAGAAGAAATTGCAAGGTATGCTCTCTATGTCATCGCCAAGTGAGAAGTTATGTGTGAAGTCAAATGACTGGGTACAATTTTCAACTATTATTAAAAATTCGCTTGCCAGTTATATATGTTATTTGTTTATGAGAAGATATTTTCCTTCGAGTGATAAGTTAAGCATCAAAAATGGCAAAATTTCTGCCAATATTTGTTATACAATTTTAAAGACATGTTTAGATTACAGAGTTGTTATTTATAAAATATGGAGGGATGTAATATTCTTTTCAATGATATTAGTAGAAAATTATATAAAATTAAAATATGTAAAGATACTTACGAGTACAAGGGAGTTCCATCTAAATCGTGGGATCAAACGAAAAAGAGTTGAAGGGTCAAGCATGGAGTCAAGTGGGGAGTCATGTATGGTGCCAAGTGACACTGGGAGTATTTCCAATTTCATGGATCATTCAATTATCCCTTATATATGTTATTTGTTTATGGAAAAATTTTCTCCTAGTACTATAAATAAACTCAAGGAGAGCGTTGCAGATCTCTACACTTTGAAGAAAAGACTGGTACACATATATTCTTCTTCAAATGACAAAATAGCAATGGATGAAATAAGGAATGATGTAATACAATTTACTAAAGTAATATTAGAGAAATACCCTCCTCCGGAAAATACATTGTAATATGTAATATTGATTGATCTTATTGTTATAAGAAAGTCACTAATAAAGTTGTAGTTGTTACAGTTCTTTTTTGATATTAATATTTATGATTATATATTTTCTGCACTATATACTTTATCGATGGATAGATAGTTGATATTATATTGAAGGAAGTGATTTTATTTTTTTTAAATAGGTTACTTATATAAAAAATAATTAATTATAGCTCCTTTGAATTAATACGTCTGCAATATATACTTATATTATATTGCGTCATCCATAGGTATTAAGCATATGTTGTCGTGGTTGTAGTCGTCAATTCCTAATCGACATTATCTTGTAAGGAAAAAACATATAACCTCGATTCTAATTGAGATTGTTCTTTTTCTGTGTATTGCTAAGACCTGTAAAAGTCACCAAAGTTAATATAAATTATATGTATTCTTGCAATCTCTAAGTTTTTATTTTTGCTCAACAGTTCAACAAAATCTTCAATTGTGTTCATCGATTAGAAATAAATGTAAAATATTGCTCCTTTTTTACTAATATATATATTAACTCCAATATACACGTGTGATATGATTCTTTAAAATTGGTACATATGTAATAATATTTTCTCCATATCATCGATATTATTAGCATATTAGCATATGTGTTCATATTTGTCGTAGTCGTCGGTGAACACAATTGTAGATTGTGTTGAGCAAGCAACCAGCTAACTAATTCCCAATCATAGGCGTGCCCACGGGTAGTGCCTATAGTGCCCAGGCACTACTTGTCAGATGAGTGGAAACTTTTTTTTTTTATAATAAATATCTAAGTATTCTAAGTATTATTAATATTGTTAAAACTTAAAAATTTTCTACTAGAAAATTTAATTTTTAACAATTTTTACAAAAATCTATAATTTATTATAACAATGAACGATGATAAGGGCAACTAACTGTGTTCATGTTTATGACCATTCCATGATTGTGATGTCACGCACATTGCCTAAATCTAGTTTTAGTTGATTCAGTTGGTCGAAAAAATCGTATTGCATTTGATTTTTTTGGTACTATTCAATTTTCATTATTAGTATAATAATATTAACTCGTGTTTTATAGTATTCTTTGATGTATTTTATTCTCAATCTTATCATCTTATGATTAGATCTCCATGAGTTATTAGTTACCATGTTTTTTTTTTAAATGCATTGATTTTTTTTAATTAATTTTATTTTATTTGACGATATTATAAAATATTATTCAACTTTTAAATTTATATTTTTATTAGATACTATTATTTGACTTTAAAATTTATTAATATTAATATTATTCCACTTTCAAAACCATTATTTTATAACCATATTCTTTTTCGAAAATCCCGGTAGTGAACAATCTATAGTACGTATATTATATTTAATCAAAGGTAAAAGGTAAAACCAATGGTGCACTACCTTCGCAAAATGTCATGGGCACACCTATGTTCCCAAAGACAGTGTTTATAGTGTGGGACATGCATAGCCTTCAACATCTTAATAATATTTGTAATGTAAGTTTTATTACGTATGTGCATATCGAAAGAGGTAAAAATTGTAAAATTAGTGCAAAATGTGTGTTGATATATCTTTAATATAGGTAGTGAAAAATTTTCGATCTCAATCTAAGGTTAACCAGCTGAAATATTTAGTGTTACTTTTTATCGTGAACTATCAAACTTTTAAAATTTTAAATCTCTCGACAGTGGCATAATTTTAGGGAGAAAATTACGATCCCTACGATTTCACTAAAAAATAATGTTATAATTTTTTCCCCCTCGATATCATGATTATAGTATAAATAATAAGTGAATAATTATTAAGAGTAAAATTATTTATGGAATACAGTGTGTTGACAAAAAAATATTATATTAATATTTTTGTATAATATAATATAATGTACCTACATTATAGTAACATTATAATATACTACAAGTTAATGCAAGACTGGACGTTTTAATGAATTTTTTTAACTGAATTATTAAGTTTTTTAAGTAAAATTTTTTGCCCCCTTAATTTTTATACCACTGCACTTCGATATTTTCAAAGTCTATTAGGTATCTCAAGTTCGGTCTTGTAATTTATATTATATATAATATGATAATACTTATAAAGTCATAATCGTCAACGGTCGATTATCAAAATATTGAACATTATGTTATATAAATAACAGGCACGTATTCAGAATTATTTTTCGAAGGATGGTTAAAAAAAATTGTAATTTTGTGAGATATGTAATATGTTATATAATGTAAAATTTTAATAATTCAGTATATATACTAAAATTTTTTGTTAAAGAAGAGCAAGTACGACTAAGACTATAATAACCTGTATCATAATCATACGGAGGAAAAAGAACACGATTTTTTTTTGTCACGCTTTTGAACTCTCTGTATGCACATGATATTATATTATGATGCGTTGGACTACGACGTGCCTACCTGTATACAGTCGCAACAATAATAATATGGCGACCGAGCAGCGCTGCCATCGTGGCTTTCCGCGATATATTTTCCGTTTGCGCGCAATGACGTCTATCCGCTCGACGAACGAATATTGTGTTATTTTAAAATGAATAATAATTACGTCGTTCGCGTACGTTTATAAATTATAATTGATATTATGTAAATCGGCTTTACTACAATATAATATGAGAAAAAACAAAGTACAATCGAGCGTATATAATAATAATAATAATAATAATAATAATAATAATAATAATATGATCGTTCGTGTTGCATATTATTACGTATACGATGGAATTGATTGAATATTATTTTTTTCTTCTATTTCTCATAAAAATACATAATACGAAATTTATATTATTCGGTGCAATTTTTTTTTCTCGAACTTATAATATACGTAATGTAAACAAATTTAAAATCCTACTATATAAATATATAACGAGTCGTCCTGTTATGTATATTGTATATGTTATTGTATATTATATATATATAAGTTTTTTCCCCGTTCCTGTTTATAATAATATTATATTATTACTGAATATATTGCGATCGTCGTTTACATTGGAAACTCTACTTGGGCGGTGTCGATTTACGTGAAATATTCGTTTTCAATGAATTCTCTCGCATTCGCACCAATGTTCGATATGTCGACTACATATTTATAATATATAAAATCACAATTATACATTATCGAAACGGCTCGAGTTTCATGAAAATATCAATGGACAATGAATATCAATATATAAACCAAACAGGTATATAAAAAAAATATTCAGCTGGCGAGCGAAATCGTAAATTTGCATATTATTGCATATTATAATATAGTACTTACTTGCCGTTGGAACATATTATATAGTATTATTTTATATTTATATTTGTTCCAATCATATATTCAAAAGTTATTATCAGCTGTGTAACAATTTAAAAATAAAAATTTAAACTGATAATGAAAGTACTTTAGTATTTCAAATTCCAATTAGGTATATTATATAATGTAATATATAAATATATAGCATATAGGTACCTATATAAATATATATATATACTTATAGAATATTTTTGACATATTCAAATATATATATATAAAATTCGGTTTTATATGATGGTTTTGTCAATTAAAATAATCTAACTAAATATAAAAAGACGAAATATATTAACAAACATTTTCTTCGAAAAAAAAACCAATTCAAATGAAAGAAATATTATGATGCTCTAGTGAAGAAAGTGAAAAAAAACATCGGACATTAAATACATTGACTTATTGTATGAAATATAATAATATTACATATGCTGTGAACTAATGATGAGCTCAATGTCTCAATAGCGTAATAAAATATATGCAGTTAAATCGAATGGTAATAACTAATAATATATGACGTATATCAATATTATGTGAATCGAAATAGTGAGAGGAAATGAAATCGTGTTAAAAAAGTGGTTATATTATACTGTACGTGGTTATAGGTATAACCAAGATTATCGCAGACTGCAACATGTACAATTATTAAACAATACGTTAAAAAAGAATTCTGTTCATATTAATTAAAACAATTAAAGAAAATTTAAGAGAGAACGTATTTGTATTATTATAGTATTTATATACTATTATACTGTCATACACAAAAGTCAAACTATAATATCAACACTATAATAATATTATGTGTTACACTATTGCGTGGTTTATTACTTAATGACCATCCTATATATGTATATATATTTATATACATATATATACGAGACGACAAAACAATGTTTATATTGAAATACAAAATGAGTTTTTCATGATTTCCGAAAAAAGCGAAAAAAATATTTTGTAATTAATTGTATTATATAACTATGTATCAATACATAAGATCTTAACCTTGACGCATAAGCAATAAAAAAAAAGTTTTAAATTGAAATTTAAAATTTTTCAAAAATGGATCGTACACTCTTATCCATGAAAAGTATCAAGACATCTACTATAGAATAGATAAGATATAAAAGAAAACAATACCAGTGAAACTGAGTTGGTATACATAAGCGTGTATATTTCGAATAATTTGATATAGGAAATGTAATAAATATAAAGAAATAAATCGTCATGAATTAATATTTTAAAATATGCTTAAAAATTAAAATGTCCACAAAATATATCATTCTTGACCAACGACTATGACGAACTAGTGCTCGTGAAGTTCAACGAGAAAGAGGACGGACGAGTTGAATAACAAGAACGGAAGAAGTCTACAAGCTCGAGTCGAGGATCGAGTGTCTGATCGGCGAACTGAAAGCATTTCAGCATTCACCTGAACCTTCATCATCGTTATCTGAAGATGGAGATGTAATGATGCAATAGTCGAGTTTTGCAAGAAGAAGAACCGTTGCCGGTAGATGACATGTCTTATAAAATATATGTGGTATACCTTGTTCAGCCCTCTATTCTGCATTTTTGCATATCGTATCTGCTCACTTTTTCTGCTCCTTGTCTTCATGCCTGCCTTTTTAGTTCTCAATAAAATAGTAAAACTCGATTATTTCAAAATATTAATCTAACCGACTATTAATTATTTTATATATATATGCTTAAATTTGTATTTATGTCATTTTTGAGTTTTGACATCATTTTTAAGTAAGCTAAGTAAGTAAGATCCTACTATTGCCAACAATAAATAGTGAAATATTTTAATTTTTACATGATATAATAATGCTCGTATATATTGACTATTGAGACATTCTACCAGGAGATCGCTTAGTCTTAAATTTGGAAATCATTAAATAACAAAAGTATTAAGTATGTTATAAACTAGCGTTTATAATAGGTAATTGCTTTATGGCTTAAATCTAGTTAATTAAATTTAGGTGAATTATTTATTAAAAGTATGTCACAATTGTCACGAATATTACAAAATATATAAATATAGATGTTAATTTGACTAAATAATCACCGTATTAAATAAATTATTAAATGTATAATATTATTTTATAATATAAATAAAAATGAAAATTTTGAATAATATGTATTCAAATAACTATCACGATCATCGTTTGGAAATACGAACAAGAAGAAACACCAAAAAAATGTAAATAAATTTTAAAAAATTCCTTGAATCAATGAATACTATCATAGTAGATTAAAAACACATACAAACCATGTAATATTTTGATTTTTGAATAATATTATATTCGTATTTATATAATAATGTTGTCGTGAATGCACTGTTATAAATTATTATACCTATAAACACTTATAGAATAAACGGTATAATGTATAAAACTATAAAATAATATATGAATGATACATTTGTTAATTATGAATTTATATAAATAACATAAATATTATTATAAAAATTAATTTATAAAAGGAGTTATATATATATATATATATTATAGATTAATAAAATAAAAATACCATTTAATATATTAGATTTCATTTTTCATACCTTTGTTGAATTCACTTCTAAACATTTTAATAAAACTTAATAGGACTTTAAATAAATTATCGATTATAAATTTATAGGTAATATTATAATAATATAATTGAAAATGCTAGTTGAACATATAAAATTATAACATTTTATTGTATATACCTTACCATATAACTATAGTCTATAGGTATTATATTATAGATACGATACGAGTAATTTATCATGATATTTTGTTACACATTGCACAAAATATTAGAAGAAATAGATGGGAAAAAGGAATTAACTTTCTAGAATCTAGATAATAATAATTATCATTTAAATATTATTGTACATTTGTACATTATTATATTTTAACATTTAAAAATTTAAAAGAAATATAATTATATCACTGTACAACGGATCCACATTACCTATAGCCTATAGCATTGGTTCCTAACCCGTGGTACACGGAAGACTGGTAGGTGCAGGTTGGCGAAGAAATGTTTGTATTCAATATTATTTAGTTTATTTGATATTACTTAGTTAATTTTATAAAATGTCGATGGCATAAGATTTGTAATCGTAGCAATTAGGATTTCAGATAATGATAATCTCTATAACATTATCGATAAAGTGTTTTCTTATAGTTTTTATTTATATTATATTTTATATATTATTATTGTAAATTTTATAATTTAAACATTAAGATTAAACTAAAAATGAAGATTTTTTTTACTTTCATAAATATCAAATAATAAAAAAATTTAATAAATAAATGAATAGGTAATAAAAATATATGTTAATAAAAAATGTGACTCCTAATTTAATTTTAGAATTAAAGCGGTATGTACGTGTATTGATCATAAAAGTGTCTGGTGGTACTCGATAAAAAAAAAGGTTAGGAACCCCTAATCTATAGCGTACCTAGATACTGTCATATAAATCGAAGTACCTGTAAATAGCTAAACTATAATATAAATTTTGGATTTTACTTTATATTGCATATAAATATATAATAATATAATACGTTTATAATATGACAAATTTCATATCGATGGTTTTATCTTAATTGGTAAAGATAATTAACAATCATAACCATAACATTCTATATTAATATGTATTTATAATATAATTATGTTTATAACATGACATGCATTAATTTTGTCATGTTAAGAAAATTAATTTAATGATTTTTGTAATTTATCAAGCAATACAATTTTTTTTTTTTTTCATTAACCATGTACCTACTCGTGTAATTATATACCTACCATACACTTTAAACTAAATTAATTAATATTTTATAATTCATACCACTGAAAAATCGTAAATATTATAATATTTTTTGCTGTTATTTTTGATAATAGATAACCGATGTGTCGTAATTTGTTCGATATACATCATTCAAACAAGAATAAAGTTGACAAGATCCATTGATAAAACGAAATAAGCACGTGTCATTAAAAAATCACCGAATGATTTAATTATTAATATATTTGATAAAATACAAATAATTATAATCACGATATTTTTACCAATTGACAATTACTATACGAAACTAGGTTAAAATATACAAAATTATATTCTCTCAGCAGTGGCGGCGTATATTAAGGATTTTGGCGCCCTTACCACACATACACGTCATATGAAAATAAAAATTACAAATTGTCATAGATGTAACAAAATATTTTTTGTTTTTAATATAACAAAGTGAAATACGTTTTTCTTGAAACTTACAATATTAATTAATAAGTATTTTTATAATCATTTCAAATGTTACATGTTTATACATAATTTATTATAATAATTAATAGTAAAACTATATATTATTAGTATAATAATAGTATAGGTACATATACTAAGACACGACTCAAACAAAACTATATACTATAATTTATAATATAATAAAATTTATAATTAATAATTTATAATTTTTAAATTTTTAAATTTATAACAATGAAGACTAGAGATAAGGAGACCAAACTAATAAAGTGATAACTAAAAAACTGAACATAAATTAGCGCACACTTATTTTGCCACCAGGGTGCGTAGTCGTCGCAGGTGAGGCTGTCTGTCGCACTATGACTATATTAACATGTACGTGTATATAAGATTGGAATATTCATGTTTTTTTTTTTTACCTTTTAATTATAATATAACAAAATATATAATATTATAGTACCTATTTAAATAATAATCATACCATCGTCTTCAGCACAAGTTAATTATTTAAATTAATACAAATACATTAAATTAATAAATGGATATTAAAATATTTGTATACTGATATTTTAAATATATTTATAAGAAAGAAAAAAAAGAAAAATGTATTTGTCTACAAATAAGTTATCTTTTAATATTAATTATAATTTTTCCCGCCATATTTTGACGTCCTCAAATTCTAGCAACCTAGGGCAATTATTGCCCCAGTTTGTCCCCTGTATAACACGCCACTAATTCTCAGTCAAAATAGTTGAGTACGATTAATACAATAATTTTAAATGAAATTTGTTAACTGTTTATATATTTTATAGGTAACCAGGTAACGAATTAACTAATGACGAATAAAAATAATAACAATTTGATTTGTTCATGCGTATTAAGTATAATATAAATTTACGTCTCGTATAATATTATGATAATATCGCGCGATTTTTATAACGACGTCGATCGATTAAAACGTAAATTATTTTTATACCTACTAAAAACTTGTTGTATATAAAATTAGTTATTAAATTTACTAATATATAGGCTATAATGATATTTTTTTTATAAATAAGTTAAAAATCGACCGACAAATTATTTTAATATACTTTACCGTTAAATGAAGTATTATATTAGGTATATCATTATGATATAATTATAAAAATTTACTGATAAATCGTAATAAAATTTATGGAGATGAATGCAACGATGCACGTTAGCATAATATTATATTATATACGATGAAAATGTATACATACATTTTTAATACGTACCCATTATATACGTATATTATACGAGTAATTGTATTTATGTATTGAAATATCTATTGACCTTCTATAATATGATTATTTGTAAAAAAAAAAAAGTACTATCCATGGCTGTCAATAGGTACTTAACGATAATATAATATTTTTATAATAATATACTCGTAGCTACATTACATTATATACAATATATTATTATTACTCGTACAAAATATGGATATCCTGAATCCTCCCTTAATTATATAATATTGTGATATTATATTATGATTATGTAATTTATAAAATGAATGTAATATACCTAATAATAAAAGCCATTTTGTGTCGTAACATAGCATAGATAGCTAAAAGTACCTATCAATAAATGGGTGTATTAGTAATTACTAATTAGTGTATTATATTTATACTAGTTTGAAAATCAATAATGTACATACCTACATTAAATTATAAATTATCCGTGGTTTTAAAATGAATTGTGCATTGTCCGTTATTGTGCCCAGAAAACTATCGGTTTGCAATATTACGAAAATACAAAAAGCACTGAAAAACGAAGAACCGAATTTATGTTTTAAACTTTTACAATACAATATACATACTAATATTTATAATATTTGTATCACCGCAAACGGTTTGTTATGAAATCCAAAACAGTATCAGATCATAAAGAAAAAAAAGAATGGAAATAAATTTCGATGGTGTTAAATCTTAAATCACAAATTCACAACATATAGTCGCTGTAGAAAAAAGAAATACATGTAACGCTGCAATGGCTACGTTTTCCTTGATATAAGATGTTATATTATATAACTACACCATGAATCACGATAATAAACACTAAAATGTGGACAGTAATATATTTCTTGGTCTGGACCACGGTTGTAGATATCATCTACAACCGTGGTCTGGACGTACAATTTGTTCCATGATATTCACAACTTTTCAGAAATGATTGACAATCAAATTACCCGCAATGTTGCTTTGATTCGGACGTGACTTTAAATTTTTAATTGGATATTTTGTTTTATACCTACTTTCTCGATAGGTATATATCATTAAATTTAATTGAAGTTAATTAAAAACTAATAATTTATCACTGTTTTTATTTTTGATTGAGGAATGAAAATACTAATAAATAATAAATATACATATTAGATTAGATTAATATCTAGAAATTCAATACTCATTTTATAGTGTTAATGTGCTTTTGCTTTATCTAAAATTAAAAACATTTTCTCATTATATTCATATAAATTTAAAACTTATCAACGTACCTATATGATTATATACTTATGTTATATTTATATTTATTAATCAAGATATTGTCAAGATAATAATATTTATATATTATACAATATATCCATTATAATTAATAAAAATAATAATTTTAGAGATTAATTGAAATTTTATGAATTTATAATAATTATGGGTATTCCTTAATAAAAATAAAATAATTAATTTTAGCGTAACAAACTAACAATATGACTTATCTAAGCATCATTGACTTGATATGTATTTGATTTTATGTATTAGATATATGTGTTTTTTTAAAAAAAATGTTTTAATAATAAATATCTTATTATGATATATGAATATTGAATATCATTAAAATTAAAATTTATTTTACTAAGTAGTAATTTATCCTGTATATTTAATGAGTGGGTACACTAATAATTATTAAAATTATTCCAAAAATATACAAGTAGATTTTTTTTATTACTTATCAATTATCATGTATTATTTATAAATATTAAATTATGTAAAATCGTAATTGAATAATAATGTTAATTAAAAGATAAAGCTTTGATTTGTCACAGATCCTTTCAATTGGTTAAGTACTTTACAATATTATTATAATTTATAATTTGAAATATAATAATTAACATCCGATTACAATTAAAAATTATTTGACTAGTCGGCTCTCGAAGTAAATTCAATTTTTTTTTTATTATAAAATTAATTTTGAATTGCTGTTTCTTATACTTTATTTTAAAAATTAAAATAATTACTATTATATTTTTAGAATTAAATTTAAAAAAAAAAACTTTAAATTTGTATTTTAATTAATATTATTTTTATATTTAGTGCCCATATACTTGTAAATATATAGTAAGGTAAAAATAATATAGGTAACTAACTAGTAACTACTATAAGTAGTAAGTTCTTATCAAATTTTTATTTTCAAATGTTTATCATCTCACGACAATATGAAAGAGCAAATATTGTCATTTGTCAAAATATAATATTTCTCTATCTAATATGTACTTACTAGTTACTACTTAATATCCATTAATATTTTCTATATTATTAATTTAATAATATTAATTGTAATGGATATACTGGGGAACGAGATAGATAAACTTTATCTTTTTGTTGAAACCCGTGACTTTAGAGGCTTAGAAATTTTTTTTTATGTATATTTATTTTGATCTTCGTGACCTTAAAAAATAATAATTATTGCCCTGACTACGCGTAATACACATTGTGTATACTTGCGCGCGAATGGGTTAAGTCTTTATTTTGGTATATTATTTAAATACAAAATAATTGTTTTTTGTTATTAATTTTTTTCAAAGAAATATTTAGTTTTTCACATTTGTCTATCTATAAGTAATTGTCGAATAATAATAATAAAAGATATAGACTAAACATTTCATAGTATGCCTATAATTGATAATTGTTTAAATAAAGATATATATTTTGATATGTTTTTTATTTTCAACGTAGACTTTCGACAATCGATCGTTAATGGACGTTCAGATTTTAAAATTCGAATAATTTTTTTTCCAATTAAATTGTAGCCAAAACACATTATTTATTATTCAATTTCGGCCCAAATGTTCTTCGAATAAAAAAAAAAAAAACGAAAAAAATGAAATAAAACTATAAAAATGTTACATTGACTACATAATTAGTGAATTTAAAATGTTCAAAAATTGAACATGCTTTAAGGATAATAAATGAAAATAATTTGATTTCTAACGAAATCAAACGGTTCAACGTACTCGCAAACGTACCGTATAATGTTGTTATTTGCTGAAGAATATAATATATAAAGAGTAAAAATATACCTGCAAGACGATACGAGCGTGAAAAAAATAAAATAAAATAAAATTGAATATACGCTCTAGAAAAATAAAAGTACGTCTGCAGATCACCGACAATTTCCTATTATAACGTTAATTATATATCATTAATTGTATTTTTTCGTAAAATAATAATATACGTCGGATTGGTATTGTTGCGATAACATAATTAATGTTATATTATACCAACTAATGGCTAATATATGTTATATATGTACGTTTCGTATTTTAGTAGACAATTTTTTTGTAAACATACACAGTAATTTGCATTCAATACGAACGTATTTTTTTTTTTTCAGAAAAAATAATAATTTAAATTACGATAAAAAAAAAAAAAAATTCCATCCGTATTTTAATGTACCTATATGATTTTTTTAAGTCCAAGGTTATTGCGTACATACACACACACACATCGCGCGTTTTACGAGTTATGACCTTATAGTAGTTTCCATTTGATGAAACGTTTAAATAAGTAAAACAATATACTCGTATTATAATAATTTCGTCTTTAAATTATTATTAATAATATTATAGATGACACGTTTATGATACGAGAGAGGACGCGCAGTATTTTTTTTGGATAGAAGGAGCTTTCGAAATATCGTAATACCGATTATATTAGAGACGGTTGAAGGAAATAACGAAATAAATATTAAAATATACGAAAAGCTTTACTGGTTTTGGTAAACTGACCTAAAAATTGGTCAATTAATTTGGTTTTAATTTGGTCAATTTGGATTCAAAATTTGTTTTGTGAGCCAAAAAATATCTTCAAGTCACGATGTACTTTATTTTGAAAACAAACACATAATGTCATAGGCTCATTTGTAATGCTTTTGAAGTACGGATTTATCTCATTATTTATTATACTCCTACATTTTATTTTGCTACACCTTCATATTTAATCTATAAAAAATTGAACGATTGAGCATTATTGCGTGTAATGTTAAAATTTCCCTACAAAAATATTTATATTTTAAGATTTTTTTTTTTTTGTGGCTCGTAAGTCACTTCATGTTAGCCATCCCTGGTATAGTGTTTACCTCTTGTAGCTGTAGGATAAATAAATTGGCGCGTCGCATACTTAACGCCTACACGCACGCGTGCGCGACGTTATCATTTTATATAAACGCATAGCGTTTATGCGTGGTTTTCGAAATCAAATCGGTCGTGTTTTCGACAAATGCGTCACGATAATTCATTACGATTAGGAGGTATTGTACTATTATTATTATTGTTTTTTTTTATTTTATTTTTTTGTTTGTTCGTCACCGTACGTACGATTCGGAAAACATGTTATTTAATATTACGCGTATGAGTATAATAACAATAATAATACGACTTTTATTTTAACGCGAAATTCCGATGGCTCGCGGATACGGTAGAATATTATTATAAAATAGCGACATAAACACACGACATAATATTATATCGTTTTCTGTGTCGCTG
Source organism: Tetraneura akinire (assembly GCA_021307375.1). Classification (NCBI taxonomy): domain Eukaryota; kingdom Metazoa; phylum Arthropoda; class Insecta; order Hemiptera; family Aphididae; genus Tetraneura; species Tetraneura akinire. Next base: position 14,288,239 of record JAIUCT010000008.1, on the reverse strand, counting down.
TAGAAAAAATAATAATAATCGTATCGAACTATAGACCTAACTGTAGACGTGTTAAATTTGGAATCTCTTGAGAAATAATTAATAATATGTATAAGGTATAACAGTAGTTTTCGAAGGTGGCGATCTTCGATCTTCGAATTTTTGAGATTCGGTCAAAAACCAGAAGACGAACGGTTTTACGCAAAATCTCATTTTTTAATTTATTATTTTAATCACACTTAATAGAATAATATTAGGTATTATTATTGAATTATTTTTAAATAATAATCATATAATATCGTATCGTACGAAAACGTAAACGTAGTTAACATATTAAGCGTAATATTATTATCAGGTATTATTTGTGTGGAGAAAAAAATTACGGTCTCGAAATTAGATCGTTCTTTTTTCCTATTCTTTCCGTTTATTATTATTTTAATATTTCACTGCGGAACGTCGAAAACCGTTTTCCCCCTCACCGCGGCCGTCGTTTCGTCATCGCACCCACCGCCGTGCGTGTGTGCGTGCGTATGTACCGCGCGCGCACGATCGACTTGGGACTGTTCGTGCGGCGATGGCGGTGAACTTGGTGAAATTTCCGGTTGCCCGTCGTCGCCGTACACACGACACCATCGCCGCGACCGACCGCACCACCCGGCCGCACTGCCGCGAGATTGGATTCCGAACGTTATCGGGCGCGCGTGCGATACGATAAAAAACAGCGACGAAAAATTACGGGCTCGGTTTGGCCGCGAACGCGGTGAAAAACCGTACGGTGGAAAACGCGCGCTGACTCCGGCAGTTTTCCGTCACGGTATCCGGCGAAAAGCGAACAATCTCGCTCGCGCGTTTTCACCGCAAACGTGATGTTTTTAATTACATAACGTGACGCGTGTACGGTATACCGTACGGTCGTAGTCGCGCCGGAAGGTGGTAACACTGTTTTTACGTAGATATAATATTATGTGTGTTGATCGGCGGCGGCGGCGGCGGCGGCGGCATGGTCCGTCCGTTTCCCAAATCCTAACTGAAAACAATGGCGGCAGTCGTATGACGCGTCTTGAACCGACACCACTGTATTGTCGCGTTCTCGTCCGCGCACCGCATATCAATATTTTTTGATTTTCATCATAAATAATTATCTGACCGTCCGGTGAACTTGATTTTTCGTCAGTGATCGCGCGTGCTTTCGGTCTTGTGGACGTGACAATTTTTTTTCTGACTATAATGATAATTTATTGGTGGCGCGACCGAAGACAACTCGTATCGACAGTTTGATCAGTTATTATTACGTGTATCGTTCGATTTGTTGTACAAAATTGTTTTGGCCATTGTCGGCTTTTGAACATTATTACCATAAGAAAACCCGTCGACCGATAGCAATGTACGTGACGTGACGCAATTACGAACATTGTTAAGATCTTCGATCGCACGCCGGACAACTCTTAATATTGTCCATGAGTACGTATCAATTTATATTTTTTGTCTTCTTTACAACCCCAACTGGGCTTATGTTATAATTTTAGAATTATATAAAATATACAAACGTAACTATAGGTACATTTATTTTCAGTACGGAATGAATACATTAAAATATACTAATGCACTCGTATAAATAACGTTTAAATCGAAAAAGTTTTAAAAAGTTCACGATATAATTCTGTTATCAATCGTCGTCTAGGGTAATTAAAGGGTCCAAGTTTGCGATGTTATTGGATATTTTTTTTTTTCCTGTTTTAATTCCTTCGTTGGTGTTGTTTTAAATGAATACGAAATTACGAAATTGTACTATTATTAAATGTAGATGATTATGTAAGACGTTTAATTATAAACAACTAGATAGTTTATTAATAAAGGTAACAGGTTAGAAAAAATGATTTATCAATTAATGGACAATTTAAGAAATTAACCATGGTTATTTCTATTTATTTTGTTATATTATAATCTTAAAAAACTGTATTTTTCAATTTTTATTTATCATAGATAATAACAAAATTTTTATCAATTTTGTTACAGGATTTTTTTTTTTAATATAAAGTTTTATCAGTGATAATAAGAACTTTGTTTTTGTTTACATTTTTGTTGTATTATGTTTTAGTACAAATGTGATTAGCTGATCAAATTTATTCAACTAAACTGGCGAGCTTTCACTTGAATTGTGGTCCTGAAGGATTGGACCAAGGTGCATTGTTAGGGGGCGGCTGTGGTGTGTTGCAGCAACAATCCGCCGCCCCCGGCATGGCCGATGTCGTTGTCCATAAACGACAAGCGGTTATTGACAGACTAAAAAGACGAATGGAAGGATACAGAAGGCATAACCAAGATTGTGTTCCACGCTATAACAACACTTTTGTTGAGCAGCAAAATGTACAAGAGACGTTGATGCTCAAGCAAAAGTACATGGAAACCAAGACCAAAAGGAATGTTAAAAAGAATGACAAAAAACCAATGGAAAATGGAAACACTATGCCACCTGTAAGTGAATACATTTTATTATTTTTAATTGCTTATTATAAACTATTGTACTTTGAAATATTGTATTCCAAATTCCAAATTAGCTCGATTAATATTTTTTTATTTTAGTCAATTTTTTATATTCAGTCATGTTTTTGAAATTTTAGAAATGTATAAAATATTGTTAAATTTGGTTATAGCATTTTTCTTAATTATTGTTGCTAGGCATTTCATAATCAAACATTTCAAGGTTGATATTTGCTGATGTTTGTATATTCTAGGGTCCTGATTGATTTATGTTTAGTTAGGTTTACTCAAGTGGATAGATAAAATTCTTATCTGAAAAAAAAATAATTTCAAATTTTTTCATAATATAGGTACATTAAAATTATAATAAAAAATATACTAATCCAAAATTTTATTCTTCGTTACACGAATCAATAATAATTATAATATTTTATATTTATAATATACCTAAGGTATTTTATTATAAAATTTTAGTCATCTAGATATTAATATATATTATGGTTATACGTATATACTTTATATAAATGTTGTATCCATCTATCTAAAGTTCAAGCGATGATTATAGAAAAATCACAGAAAATACAAATTTAAACATGATGTTTAGTTTGAACTTTAAAATATAAACATTCAGTTCCTACCAAATTTAAAGATAAGCATATTGTAGAGATAATATAACTTATTTATAATATATTGTAGAGAAAAGAATCAAAAATATAACACATAACTGAGTAATAATGACATTACCTTTAAAATATGTGTCTCTTTAAATTTGATAATATTATCTATAATTACACTTAAACATTACATCATTTAAGTTTAGTGTAGCTGTTAAATGTGTATTGTAACAATATTACAATTAATTTTATATATTGAATGACAAATAAATTGTTTACTTTAGGTATTTAAAATTATTTTACAGGAAAGAAAGTAATATACCTATATAAATACACTAAATTTTTCAAAATTTATATTTTATACAGAAATAATAAACCATTTTTGTCCTTATTACAGTTATAATTTATACATAATAATTTGTGTATAATTAATATAAAAATAGTATTCTGTGTATAAAAAATCTATTTAAAAAGTTGACTAGAAAAATTTGGTTAACTCCATATCATTTTTCTACCACTATTTAAATTATTGAATTACTATTAATTAAATAAGATTTTTAGAGCAATTAAAAATTCTATTTGGTTATAGTTTTATAAATATAATATATTATGTCCTAACGTGTGTATTTATGTCTTGATGTTTTAAAATTGTATGTAAATATAAAGGATTAGAGTACAATATTTTAATAATGTATAGTGCATATTATTAACTTGTAAATTTAAAAAAAGATTGATATCATATTAAATTATGACAAACTGACATTTATCCTAAAAAATTGATTGAATCAAAATGTGTACTTAGTGATTTAATAAGTAGAACAAAACGTATGAAGTATTTGTTGAAGCACTAAAATTATATATATATATATTTTTTTTTAAGTAAAACCAATATTTCTGTACTAATTAATTTTTTTATAAATTAAAATTGGATACTGAATTGTATAATTTCATGGCCAACTTTCTGAATTCCTAATGAGATTAATTTTGCAAAAATTAATTTTAGCAGTAAAGTACCTGTACCCTAAATGTAGTTTGATTAATATTAATATTTTAATTTGACGTGGATATCATTAGTACCTATCTACCTAATTTAGTGGGGAAAAAATACGTACGTAATTATTACTCGTATTATAAGTAAGTAATTTAAACTTTTTTTTTTTTTTTAATTTACAGTCTCCTTTAAGTGATCGGTATATTATTAAAAAAATATTGGTTACTAATTAAATTTTCGTTAAACGAGGGGTGAACAAGAAGCAAGTACTTATGTATTTTATATGGAGATGGCCCAGTTAAGATAACAATGCTCTCGTACCTGAGCTGCTTCGTACAGTTATCGGTGAAAGGAAACTACTAGCTCGGACGAAATAACAATCTTGTAGAGTAAAAACAAATGGACATGCGCGTTGTGCATCGTGTGTAATATTGGTTCTAATGGAATTTTTTTTTTTTATCATCCAATAATGTACAATCTCTTTTTTTAAATAATAATAATAATAATAATAATAATAATATACAATATACCTAGTACATGTATTCGATATATTAAATTGCTCGTCAGTACATTTTTTCACAATAGCTTATCTACGAACAAAATAATTACAACTCTCGATGTCGTCGCGCACTGTTTGCGCAATTTGAATATATATTTTTATTTTTTTATTTCGTAGATAACTTGCCACAAAAAAAAAAAAAAAAAAACAAACCAAGAAATGGAACACTTTGATTAGGCGCGTACGACGTGTATGATTTATATATAGCGAACATAATATAAATAAATAATATAATAATATGTAAATAGAATCGTACGACTATTGTGATTGTTTTACGGTAATAGTGGTGACTTATTATTACGTACTCGGTGCTGCACGGTTATGTAAAATTCAGCCTTATCTGCGGGTTTTGGATTTTGCCCTTGAACGGCTAAAATACATTGGCTGTTAATTTAACAGTGTTAAATAAATAATGTAGGTACGACGAAGTGTTTGTTTAAAAAAAAAAAATAATAATATTTATTTTATATAATACATCGGTATGTAGAATAAATTATAATTTATTACAAATTTCGAAAAAAAAACGCCGCGATTCGAACGAATTAACAATTCCTGCATTTTTACTGTTCAAACGCGAGGAGCGAAAAGGATTTTACAACAGTAAATAACGTGTTTCGAATTTTAACATCCAGATGGCGTATAGGACGTCAATCCATTAATGATTTCATACGATATTCGTAATACCGCCCGTTAATGTTGTTTCTTATAAAAAAAAAAAAAAAAAAAATAAGTAATAATAATGTATTGGAATATTCGAGTATATTCTCATAATCCATATTTTCTAGTTTCTACTTTTCCTGTTTTAATATTATTCGTCGTCTCGTCATTTCGGCATGTGTACGTTGAAACGATTATTCCCTAGTAAAATAAAAGAAGTTTTAAACGTAATATTATTTATTATTTTATTAATAATGGCTAATACTGTGTGTTCGTTGTTGGTCGGTCGTTTAAATAAATTTCTCATTTTTGGTTACGTGCGCAGAGACGTCGCATTTTACTGCAGTCCTTCAATTTGGTTATTATTATTATTTAGCGATAAGACCGTCGCGTCGTTTATTGTTATCATCAGAGAACGCAATAATAATATTATCCTTGCAGGTGGCTCGTAAACACAGTCTTAACGTTTTTACGTAATTTTTATTAACACGTAAATGATTGGTTACAAAATAATAATAATATGGTATTAAAATATCTCGGTGTGTCGTCTGGGTACAAATTTGTTATCCTTTTTTCTTAGGGTCCGTTAACGATCGTTGTTCAAAATCTATGTAAAACGCGTAGGTAAAACTCACTTGGTATATTATTTTTTATTATTGTGAATGACAATATCAAAAAAGAAAGAATCGTGTTTATAACACGAGGAAATGAGAGTAAATCGAAGGAAAAATTTGTACGTATAATATTATGTAGGTATGAAAAAAAAAATGGCAAAGTCAAAAGTCCAAGGACGGGTGCGAGTAACGTATTTTGCTATAGTTGTGACGATCGCACAAGGTAACCGGTTAACGGCGACGGCGGCGAAATGCATTGCGCGTGAGCGATCCCGTTGCTCGCGAGTCGCGTTTGACACGAGTGCCCCCAACTCCCCCACTACGTAACGCGTAACTGGTGTAACGTTCAACAGCGGTGTAATAATCTGTTCGTAATAAAAACCGACGGCACACGACGACCATACACGCGGTGGCGCGGCGTCGGTGTAGAAACACGTTGACGCGCCGCGGCTAGCCGAGTGGCGACGCGCCCACGCGCGGCTGTTGCACGCGAATCGCGACGCCAATGAAGAAGGGAACTGGGACGATCCAAGAGAGTGTGCCACCGCCTGCGGTCGTGTGGTGGACGCCGTTGTTACTATTTATTAGACTATCATGTCGGTCCACACGTTTTTCGTCCGTTTATTGGTGTTTCCATTCGTCGTATAACGAAATACAACGAAGTTGCTACGTTATTTTGAATATTTTCCAATCCACTAATAACAATTTACCTGTATTAATAAGAGAGAGGAGGAGTTTGCGCTCCGTTCTGTGTAAAAAGCTTTCATCGATCACACCATATTTCTTTTCTTTTTCTACGTGATTTTACAACAGGGTCGTTTCTAATTATTAAAAATTTGATTCGTCGTGTACGATGTAAACCGTGCCTGGCCAATGATCGCGAGCGTGGCGCCAACGTGCGCGCTGGGTGTTTGCGGCAACAAGTTGTCGCCATAACGCACGTTGCGCGTACCGTTCTTGTCGTCGTCCGCGACAATCTCGCGCGTCGTTTTTTCATTCGAATTCGTTTCCCTTTCTCCCAATGAACGTTGTACTTATTGTTGTAACTATTCAATAATTATTATAAACGTATGATTATTCTATTGTTCAATTTACCGTATTTCATATAAATAGTTCATGAAATGCGATGAAACCGACCGTCTCGTTTAATACATAATATATGATATCCATGGATTTTACATTTCATTTTTACCTTTGGTGTAACAGGAAATTGATTTTTGACTGATTTAATATAATTTTAATAGTGTACTATATATATATATATAAATAGTACAATATTGAAATTTGGGATCATATCTGTACTTGGAAATAGTATAGGTTCATGATAACAATCACTCTTTTATTTGGGAATTTCGTGCTAGTTTCAACCAATTAAATATATTAATATATTCTACGTGAAAATTGATGAAATCAATAATACAGAACATGAATATTTTATTATTTATTATTCAACACTGCTATTAATATATATTAATGATAAATTGATAATAAATGTTTTTCATATTTAACATTTAAAATAACTTTGTTTCATTTGCAGCGATTCTTTTATTAAATACTTTATTAATCGATTTATAAACCTGGTCTTCAATTATAATTATTTAAAATTACAAATATCAATGTTCTTTGAAGTTTTGGTACATTAATTGCAGTAGTAAATATTTTGTGTAATTTGAATTGTTTTATATTATAATTTTGTTTAGTTAATGTAATTATATAATAATAATTTGTTTGTGGAAATGTCAGTTATTGACAATGTAAAATTATATAGATATTCATTGAATACACTTAATCTAAAAGGCTTCTCGTATTTATTACACTGTGTACTTTTGTGTATGTAAGTACACATTTATAAGTATGTATAATGTAATATAGCCATATAGGTACTTGTGTACGGTCCTTAAATTTTGGGGTTGGCCAAAGTATCTATAACTGTTACGTTTTAACGAAACCCTAAGTATAAAAAAAGGTCACATTTTTGGAGTATTCGTACGATGTTGTATTATTGGAAAATGAAGTAAACATCATTTCGTCGCCGTCTACGACTATTATCTCTCTTGTGGGAATGTCGGAGATCTGATGTCACTATGTCAAAAGGTGTTTATTGTTTTTTATTTGTTAAATAGTCTATATTAATAATAATTATTGTAAAATGTCATTTCAAAATACACGTTAGTAGGTCACAATATAATAATTTATGTATTAATTTATAGGTATATTATAATATTATTAACATGGTGGGGGGAATGTTCACAGAAATTAAATCGATCGTGGTCTGTAGGTGAACACACAATGAATTTAGCCGTTCTGTATTGTTAAATTAATATATTTTATTGTTGAATATGATTTTTGCGGGTTGATAATGATATGTAAAACTGATAACTGCAATAGTGCAATGTAAACATAACAATGTTATAATATAATATTAAAAATATTAAAATAATATAATTCGAGATTCGAGAAGTTACATCGTTTCTGAAACGTGACTTGCCCGTAACTCGATTGAACGTACTCGCGAGAATGGTTAAACTTTTTCAATATCATGCTCTTAAAAATAATACGCGCAAGCATATTATTTATTTTATTATGTACGAATTCTGGTCTGTTTGTTCCATAATTTGAGTATTTTTTTTTTTCGTATAAATAATATAAGATCGCGGATTTTTTCGCCCCAAAAAAAATTGAACCGCGTATGTGGTGCCGTATTTGTCATCCCGGCGACGGAGGTTATTTGTTTGTTTCAAGGGTGTTTAACCCTCTGGATTATTCGTACGGCGGCGCGACGGCGGCCTCAATCCAAAGGTGAGGAGGTGGGTGACGTGCCGGTGGCGAGGGAGGTGATGCCAGCGAATCGATACCGATCTCTCATTCTCTTCTACACCCGTTCCGCGTCTCTCCCTACTGTCGCCGCGACGACCCACCGCGTCCGCTCGTATATAATATCGGTGGCCGGCGTGCGCGGGTGGCCGTTGCCGTGCCGCCCCCGTTTTTCCGTACAAAACACACACACACTCGTATACTTACACTCTGTCCACCACCCCGCACCGTACCGTGATTTTGACGTACGTATACGCCGCCGTAGCGCGCACGTTGTGGACGCGCGTGTCCGCGATGTCGCCGCCAATACCGCCGCGCGTAACCCATCTTGCCACCATTACATCTACGATCCGTCGCCACCACGATTGTAAAATATAATACACACACACACACGCCATACATTTTCGCGGGAGAATTCGATAACGTTGTTGCCTCGTATCAGCAACACACTATTATAATATAACTGACTTTACGCGTTTAAAGAGAAAGTAGACTTATATTATTATTGTTATACGATATATATTGTAATGAACGTTGACCAACGACAATAAAACATTGTAGATCTTTCATTTGTGATTAAAAACATAATAAAAAAAAATGTAAAAATTTCGCGTGAACAATGTGTTAGGTTACCAATTCGTTTTGATTTTGAACTGTGCAAAAGCTAAATAATTTGAAGTCTACAACGAAGAAAATAAACACGATAATAATATCGAACGTGGAATTATTATTAATTGCGTTCAATTAATTCTCAAGCCATATTATGTTCGCTATGACAGTAGGTCTCGCGCTGAATAAAAGTCAGTACCCCTACCTACGGTCGTTCGATTTTTCGCAAAATATGCTCTATTTGTAAATGTATGTTACCTAATTAATGTTATGAAACGTTTCTGTTGTTATTGGAGATTCCGTAACATTTTTTAAGGTGTTCTATATAATAGGTATAAGCGTGTGTAGTATGAGTGTAAATACTGATAATACTTTCCATTTCGCGTTTATAAAGACTTGACAAAATTACGTAGACTTGACGTACTCTGATTTAAATTTAGTAATTATAATATTACGTAATTATTACGTTTTTATTACCAAATGTTGGAAACGTATACTATATTTGTAAAATTAACAAATTAAACAAAGACAATCGCATTGAACAATTTTTTAGCAAAAATATTAAAATTTAACGTTTGATAGACAAATAACCAGCTATGACCATCCATTTTAATTCGTACTTCATTATAATTTTTATTCGTGTAAAATGGTTGTGTACAGTTATTACTTTATTAGTTTTGAATTATTATACAATTTACATTCTATACAGAACATACTACCCGTCTATAATCATAATCAAAAACATTTCGTAAAATTTAACGTGTTGTTTAAAGTTTTTAACTATTATTATATCAATTGTGTTATTACCAACTCAGAAAATACACGCTAATGTAATATAGAGCTTTACAGAATAAATCTAATCCGGTGTGGGGTTTTATCATCGTTTATAATAATATAATCGTGGACGGTAGTGAAAACGTTATTACGGACCGTTTCGTTTCCAGAGGACATCTTCCCCCTTTTATTTAATGAATTAATCGATTTTCGTTTGGTACGGCCGCTTTCAGCGGTAAGTAAGTATAAGCAATGATGTGCGTGTATGGCTGGACTGGCAGCCGAGAAAGGGGATAGTGCGATCGCGCGTTCGGTCGCCGTCGCCGTATTGTCGTCCCTGAAATCGTTTCGTCGATTATGACTGTAATATTATTATTATGTTTGTTACCACCTCCTCTTTTGATTACATCGGTTCGTCGCTGAAGTGTTTGTACTGTAAATGTGGTGCTGCGACGATATACGTACAATTTGGTGGATGATGAGGATAAAGAGGTTTGGCGATTATAATAGGTAATAATAATAATAATAATAAAAAGCCGAATGTATACGTCTTGGAGAAAAAATTAAAAAAAAAAAAAATATTCGTCTGAAAACACAACGTTGGTCGCCAACGAGAGTACTGTAATATTATTCTGATGGTTCGTAAAACACCTTTATATAGTATTGTAATAGTTTGTATTTAGGGGAACGGTCGATTTCCGGTGCACCGGTTGCCTTCGTCACCGTCTGTGTTGTCTGTGAACTATACTCTGACCATATATATTCAGGTTGACATAAAAAAAAAAAAATAATAATAATAATACGTATAATATGTATGTATACGTGTGTTTTATGACTACCCAACATTGTTACGCTCATCGGTATCGTATAATCCACATGCGTACGTAATACGTATATATATAATATTATATTATACACTGTGTCGTCGTCGTGTGCCTCTTCATTGTAATGTTTGTACATTTTTATTTCTGTTTAGACGACAAGATATTGTGTGTATGTATTCAAGACCTTGAACTTATATTCACCCCAAAACTGTAGCATGCATAATCAAACAGGTATAATATACTGTGTGTCCGGTTTGATTTTTTTTTTTTTTTGTTTGTTGGTTTTCCACATTAGAAATTATAATATTCCGTCGATGATATCGTTTCGCCGTCGCGTATACGCAATTTTTGTCAGTACACGATCGACGTGTGCCCCATCACTTCAAGTATATAATATAAGTTTTCGATTTTTTCCCACATTTTTACAGACGTATTTCAGAAACGCTCGAAACACTCTCCCTGCATAAGACTTAAATGAACGGACAAACGACAAACGTATAATAATTGAAAAAAAAAAAATTACATAGTTTGAATAATATCTATTATATTATACTCGTATTTTATTAAGAATTGATTTTATAATAACATAACGATTTATCTATATAAAATCCTACGTTTCAAATATCTTTCAGTATGTTCATTATCATTCTGCGAATAGATAATAATTATTTAAAATGTCTTCCCGGAGACTTTTATCTACCTACATTTACATTTACCATACAATTATTAATATCATGCGGTTATTTTACACTTGTAACCATCAATATTGAAAATAATCTGGAACGTAATATTATTATGGATGACAAATGAGCATAATGTGTATAGTTGTATAAAATACGTATTGCTGTTATCTTATTGAAGGCTGTGTTATCGATAATCCGAACAAGGTTAAGTCGCACACGTTACAAAAGAATATTTAGTTTCATTATATTATGTACATAAATACGCATAATATAATATTTTATATTTTTATGTTCGAGTTGATCTTTGATCCCGACAAAAGAAATACAGATTGAAAAAGAAAAACGGAACGGTCCTATAAGACTTGTGTATCGTATAGGTCTTGTGTGACACATGTGGCGTGTTTGATTAATGGTTGGAACTAAATAAATTAAAATTTACTCTTTGAAGGAGATAAGCAAATTTCGATAAACCATATCGTCATTCGTCGTTCGTCGTTAGTTGACCCATGAAAAAAGATTCACGAGTAAAACGGTCTACTTATAGCAGCACACACACGAAGTTTTCTGCGTCATTCACAAATTCTAGCATGCCGTGTTATCGCTCGTAGAAAAATCACGATTATAATAATTATTATCATTTGTCCATTTGTTTAAAATGTCAAAATTTTTAATCATTTAAGCAGCATCTGTTGCTTAATTTTTAACACGTTTGTGGTTTGTAGTAATTTTTAAACGTGGTCCGATCTGTATTTTTTTTTTTTTTCATTTTATTATTATTAATATTTTATTAGTTGGTAAATTTTGTCACGATACGAATATTAGGAACCTAAACGTAACGTTGTCAGCTGTTTTATCACAAATTTCTATTGTACAGTGAACTTTGTGCTCGATTACATCGTGATGACGAATGACAATAATAATAATAATAATTATTATTATACGTATTATAAGGCGTCGTGGCAAATGGAATTACGTACGAGTCTGTCGTTTTTCGGGAAACTCGATTATTCAGCGAATCCATATTGCCGATTGGTAATCGTTTATTACAATGATGACGTAAAACTGTTGTTTGAACGTTTGTCATACTATGTTTGTTTTAGCGTAAAGCACGTATAAATTGTTACCTAAATAATAATTATTATTGTTGTCCTTGGAGCCCGAGATTTACGCGTAATATTATTATTTCGTCAAGATTCACGGACAGCTTTAATGAACAATAAAGACATATATCGTATTTCGTAGATTCGATACGGGTGTGTATATTAGATTATAGAAATATAAGACGGCTCTGAGGCTTTTTAAGAAAATGTATATAAGAAGTACTCGTATTTTATTCAATTCGCGTTGAAAAAAAAAACCTTGACTATAGAATTTAATTTCTGCACGAGGAAAGGGAGGGCGCCAAGTACGGTAAGTCGGGTGGTAATTTTTGTCGTATAATATGCATATTATATACATGGTGACTGGGCTAGCGTGGAAGAGAAATATTGTTTATACTATTTTTATTACAATGTGTATAGAGTAGACTTAGTAGATAATATACGTATATTGTGTACAATAAAATTTGCATTCGCGTAAAAATATGGTTACAATAAAAAAAAAAAAAAAAAATTTGTTTCGAGTATTTTTAAACACGCTTGTACTCCATACTTGCACTATATACTGGCAACCGTGTCACACGACGGTACGACACACACACGCGAGCGTAAACATTATGACCCTGGGTCCGAGTATTGCGATCCTTGGAATTTTACCTTCCAATAATACGTCGTCGACGGAACAACTCATCAACAGGCACGATAATAATAATATTACGTATAAAATAATATACAAGCTCGCATTCCTCTCTTCATTGCACTTCGTTTAGTTATTGTTTTATTATTATTTATTTATTATTTTTTTCTTCTTCGTTTATTACTCCGTTCTTTTAATTGGTCGATTATTGTGTGTACACTTTTTTGAGCAAGAACGCTCTTAATTAATTTTTGTAACCGCTCATCGCGTTTTATCGACCGCGGTGCGCGTTATAATATTATCATCAGCGAATGGCTCTGGTGGTGGTGGTGGTGGGTGTCATATACGTATTATTATTATTATTATAGATGGATGTGAACGTAAAAAGTGAAGAAGAAGACGGGGGAAAAAAACACACGCTTAATATTATTATTACAATATATTATTATTATTATTATTATTATTATTATATCGGTACGTACGACGACGGTACATCGTCGTCGCGCCGGACCACCTGCGTGCATGCACGGCGGAAGAATATACATACCATTTTTATAATATTATGCTACTATTAAACTCTGTAATACGGTATATATTATACGTATAACGTACGATAAACATACAATATTATGTTATTCCGTGCGTACGGTCATTGGGTTCGTCGGCTCGTGGCAACACCGTAACACCGACGGCGCTCGTGCCCCGTCGCCGCCGCAGTGCAGGCACAGTTTTTCTTTTTTCCTTTTTTTTTTTTATACTGGATCGGTATTATATATCCTCCGCGCGCCCGGTCTCTCTCTCACATGCTCAATGGCCCCCTCTCTCCAATCCATACCCATCCGTCAGCCGTCGCAGTGCTACACTCAAGTAGCAGACACACACGGTATTATACTTCATTGCGTAACCCCCTCCACCGCTGCCGGTCACCACGGTATCGCGCGCGTACGATTTATTATTATTATTACTATAATACGTATGTGTGTGTGTGTGTGTGTGCACCATCATAATATAATATTGTACCAGTGGTTCTCAGAGCGCGCGCGCGTCATCGAAACTCCCTCGAATCTATTTTTCGACCCCGCGGGCGCGACGTACGTATTTACGCATCACGACGCCTCACCCCTACGTTCGTGTCTTCGTTGCGTGTGACGGCTTCGGACAACAAATCGTAAACCTCGCGGTATTTACGGTAGAAGAAAAAATATGATTTTTCTGTACCGCTTACGTTCGTTTGGAAAACATCGGATAACGACGTATTTACAATAACGTAAAAATATATAATATTATATTATGATATTATTAAGATCGTCGTTGGCCGCGTCCGCCGTATCGCCCCGCGGAGGTGTACCTGTGCCCGACGACGTAGGCGTACGCGGTACGCGCACTTGGGAGTCGATCGCGAGCTGATTGCTCGTGATCGTATTAATATTGTGCCGCAGGATGTGCGCCGATGTTGCCGCCGCACTCTTCCTCTACCGCGTCACGCAAGCCGCTAGGTCTCTCTCACTCGCACACTCTCGGTGTTTCCTGCGGAACGTGTAGCGTATTATTATACACGTACTACACCGGTATGTCCTTTTCGCTGCACCGGTGGCATTGGTCGTGCGATGGCGGCGACACAGTAGTGGGGAGGGTCAAATTGTGTGTACCTTCTCACCTCTCTCACTTGTTGGTGTTCATTGGTCAATGTTTTTACGGGTCAAACACCTGCTTTTTTTTTTCTCCATCCACCGTCCGTCCGTCTCGCTCGCTCTTCTTTGCCCGTAACACAATATCACATACTCCCTTTTGCTGCCCCGTCGCGTTGTCGTTTTGTGTATTCTTCCCTCCGTCTCGCTCCCTCCGCACACAGTCATCGGATGAGAATTTCTTCACCACTGCCGCCACCGTTTCGCGTGGCCGCGGTAGACGGGGACGGACCACATATTATGCGCGCGCGCGCGCACACATATTACACGCGCGGTCTGTTTCAATATTATTGTCTCGTCTGTCCGCGCGCTAGACTGTCTCGGCGGTGGCAAAAGAATTTCCCGCGCTTCTTCTCGCCCCCTCGTTGACGGCCGTCAGAAAATTCCTCCGATGATGATAGTATATAAAACGAGGCAATATATATTATTTATTATTATCATAATACGTAATAAGACGCCGAACGTAATAACAGTTTATATAATTTTTTTTTTTTACAACCGATCGATCGATTTTCGCGTGCAACAAATCGTGTGTGCGGAGAGAAATCTGTTTGAAAGTCTCGCCACATACCATTAGAAAACCGAACGCGTGGCGCCCGTTTTCTTTTCACGTGTAATCGGTTATTATTATACCTATCTATATTATTGTGTCGAAGTTCGCGGAAACGGTAAAACGGCCAACGCGACACGGTGGTGGGAACGAGTTTGAATGGCGTTAGTGCCGCCGTCACGTTACACAATAATTGGGACGCGCGTCGATACTGTTTTTCTTCTCTCGCATCTTTCTCCTCGGAAAACTGTATCCGATTAAAGGAAATCCGCTATCCTCGCGACCATAAAATTATTCCGTGTGGACGGCGGCTGTAGTTCCGTGAACTATTTTTATCGACGTTCGGAAAAATAAAACGTCATCGTCGTGTCGTGTATTATTAATATTACGCTATACCGATTGATAACGTTGTGTTTTAACAACGTGTATCCATTGATGTGGTGCGAGATGGAAATAGCAGGAAAAAAATAGATCGTCCGGTTTTACACGTAGCGGTGCGTGCTAGTATCGACGCGTCGTATTATTGCATATTATAATATAATACACACATAACACACGCTGGCGCGCGCGCGAGCTCGCTCGTATTCTTTTAAACACGATTTGTTGCCAGCAAACCAACTCTATCGATAATAATAAATATTATCGTTGCGTCATTAGTAGTATTATCGGGGGGGTATTTTTTATTCTTCTGCCGTACAAAAACCGAGATTCGTACGACACGACAGTGATTCTCACAAAAAACGAATATTCTCGTATCGTATTATTTTAGTCGTTAATGGTAAACACGGTAACTCGCTCGATCTGCGGCGACACCGGGGCTACCTTCCAGTCCGTGTCGTATAATCTAATCGGGGAAACGTAGACGTGACTTGGACAAAGACAAATGTTGTCACCGTCGTCGTCTTATCAACTCGTATATATTATTAAAATATTATTGTATTTTGTTCGTAAGTGTGTGTATAGAGTTATATATTATTATATAATAATATATAATATAACGTGCGTGCACAGATCCATAAATTAAATTGTTGGATTGTTTGATGATACCACAGTAAGAGGACTGTGAGGAGGAGTGGGGGAGGGGGGAAACGAAATCTCATTTTATGTGAACACCGTGACGACGACGGTATAGTAATAGTGGTGTTATATTATGTAGGTACCAAATATTATAATATGAGATTTTTGTGTTCTTCTGAATTCATTTGAACTCCGACCGAAATGAAATTTTTAATAGACGACGTTAAATAAACGAAAATATTTTTAAAAATAATTTATTTAACAGACGTGGCGTACCTATTTATAAGGTTTTAAACCGCAGTCTTGACTTTCTTAAAATCGTTCCAATTTAGATTATTATGTAAATGTTTTGTTTGTTTTTAATCACAAAAAGGGTTGAGTTTGGGACTCTAAAAATATAATCTTTTGTTTTATAAAATCTAAATAATATTTTAATACTTTTTATAATAATACAGGTATATTCCATGAATTTTATATTATTATTATTTCGCCGTGTTATGCTCGGAACACACTGGGAACTTGATTTTAGCAAGGACTACTACTGTCGGTATCTGTTAATTTAAATCAAAAAATGAATCAGATTAAAAATGGATATACAATTTTCATTAGCAGTTCAAACAAAAAATATATTTCTCAGACTAGGATACTTATGAACCCACGTTTCATCGTTTTGGTTTGTACTCCAAGAATACTCGACCAAAGTATAACTTGTGGTTTGTACACTCGTTTTAAGCGCCACGCGCTTTTTTGTGCCATAAAACTCTTTCTAGGTAAAAAATACCGTATCGTTCCATTATAAAGTTTTAATAGAAATAAATTCAATTATATAAACGACTTAATTAGGAAATATATTAATTATGACGGAATAAATTATTATTACACTATCAAACCTATTTGACTGATAATATTGGATCAAAAAAAAAAAAAAAATACATCAAATTTGAATAATTTAGACTTTTAATTGGGATACTAAAAGTAAATGTACACATATCGTGTAATTAGAATACTATATTATATTTTATAATATTTTTGTTATACGCGCAGAGAAGAACGAGGAAGATAGAACCTCGTTACTAAAAACCATTGATTATAAATATTTATAATCAATGCTAATAATACGGACATAACGTGAGGAGCGCAATAATTTATTATAATATTAAATAGGCAACATAAAAAGATTTAGATTTTTGACATTGAATACTTCTTTATTAATAATTTATGTTTACTTGATAAATAGAGATAATTTAAGAACTATCAAATGTGACAGACATCATGATTTTATTAATTTCCCAACATGAACAATTAATAAATGTTTATATATATGCATGCATAGGACTTGCGCAGTTTTCAGAGAAAGCAAACTACGATGTACGAATAGAATTGTCCGGAAGAGATATGCCCGATTATAAAAATTATTATTAATTTCTAACGATTTCGTAATAACGACGTTTGTTTTAATCTCAAACGAGTCCGTTATTTATTTTATTCAGAATCCACGCAAATAAAATTTAACGAATTTTATTATATATTTTATTTATTAATTTGTATTAGTGCCTATATAGTTCGCGTTTTCGTCATAAATCCAAATAATAAAATATTAATAAAATATTGTAAATCGTATAATCAGCGATTTCGCTGGTTTTTTTATCTTTTTTATTTTTTCGAGTGATCGGTATAATAAGAAATTAGTGCTTTTCGGAATCGATATAATATTATAGATAACTGTACTCCGCAGTTTGCGTTACACCTATTTATAAAAAACAGATGATGCGCGCGTTGGATCATGATGTGTACACGTCGCACCGTCATCGCCGTCGCGGCCGAGAATAGCGATGAAATATTATTATTCACAAAAATAATATTATATTATTATCCCGTTCGGATCGAATCGAAAATTTTTACCTTCTTTTTTCTACTCGACGTGTCCGCGGCGGCGGTCACGGGCCGCTACGCGCCTACCTCCTTCACGTAATAATCATAATTATATTGTGTTTGTATATACGCGTGTTTAATCATTTTTATATTCGATGAACCGCGTTCGCGCATCAGTGTTCGTGTGTCGTAATATTATGATAATAATTGAAGAAATTGGTCGATTTACGTCATACACCACGCGCGCAACCGTCGTCGGATTGGAAATAGTAAACGAAAAATAATGTTCTTATCGTGTATCGCTGCGTCGTACACAGGACCACAGGTACCACAGGTACGAAGCGTCGGCGCCGGCTGTACGGTCGGATACGACGCGTGTGTGTAAACAACAGATCGGTCGGTTTTTTTTTCTATACATATGTATATCAATCTCTCTCTCTAGGTTTCTTCTTTCTCTCTCTCTCTCTCTCTTTTCTGTCTTTCGGTCGTTTTGTTGTGTGTAAAAAATATTATTATAGGATAATAACAATAATAAACCTTGTCTCGGACGGCGGTCGTCGTCGTCGTCGATGGTTATATCTTATATGTACTCTAAAAATTCCGAATATTATATTATACGTATTATTATAATTTATATTTTCCGTAATAAAATCCCGTACGCCCGCGTTATTCGGCGTATCACTATGTAATAATTACTATTATTATACATTTATACAATAACAACGTAGGTATAATAAAATAATAATAATAATATCGAACGATCGCGCACTACGCTCTCTCCGTATAACAACGGGCCGCCGAACCGACGTGTGTTATTACTTATTATAATGCATTATTATTCACCGACATATACAGAGTGATCGCGCGCGCGCAAGCCGCGTTCCGCAGACGTTCGCCAGTAGCGCTCCGTACACGCACGCACACACATCGTTCCTGTTAATAGGTGGGGTCAAAGGGTGCCAATATTGAATATCTGCAGCTGCACTCCCTCTCTCCTTCTCGCTCCACGTTCTTCGTCGCGTCGCCACATCCCTTTCGGTAAAACGCGCGCTCGTTTTTATTGTTGTATTCGTCACCGTTCCATGCGACCTATCCGTGTATGCACGTTCAACAAGCCCTCGTAATATAATAATATAATAATAATAATAATAATGATATGAAGTTTCTAGAAAAAGGAATATTATTATATTATATGCCTCCCTCGCTTGCGTACGTGTGAGAGTGTTTGTGTGCGTGCAGTTTTTTCAAACGTAAAAATCGATAAGACAGGTGCCCCGTCGAACGTTTTCCATCACCATATAACATTATTATTATTTTATTAGGTATAACCGTACCCATTACAATATTATAATTGATAACATTATATTTCAGACGTTTGACGGATTTTGGAGGCAATTCGTATACCTATACGTCTTTTTTACGTTTTAATTTCTCCCGTTCGCGTATTATTATAATATTATTATGATACCTGTAGTATTTTATTACCTCATATTATTATTATTATGGTAACGTTAGGTGGTACTACCAGCTTGGTGTGTGTGTGTGTGTGTTGCACAGCGTTGCAACGTGCTTCGAAGTGCTGCGGTATATTATGTTTTAATATCATTATGTAGGTACGGGACACGAGTGTGCGTGCAATAAAAATAAATTTATAGATTAAATTATTATAAAATAAAAATGAGGTGAAATTACTATACGTATATATGTACGCGGCTGGTTATACGGCCGAGGTTGCGAAACCAACGTAACACCGCGTATTGTTGTACACACGAAACTGTACGCTAGCGTGGGGGTGGGGAAGTGTCGCAATTGTATTTAAACAGTTCGAGGTTAAAAGACAATAAGCTAAACTAAACGGCGTGCTCGGAAGAGAAAATAACCAATTTTGTAATTTTGCACGTACATAATATTATCGTCGTCGTTATGTTTTGTGCTTATACCCGAACGTCGATATCTCTATTAAAAATCCGTCATCGATAATCGATACATTATATACCTACCCCCTTGGAGTATACCGGATAGAAAATGATAACGGACGGTGTGTTTTACGTTTTTCTGAGTTTTCTTGTATTGTGCGTGTGTATGGTGTATTCGCTCGAAAAAATACAATTGCGTTAACTTCCATATTGTTTGCATACGTATTACATTGTATATAGACGCTCCCCTTTTAAATAATGCGTTGTTGAACGTCCAAAAAGCCAATCATCGTCATCGTGGTGTGGCGACGGTGGTGGTCCTTCACCATCATACATATATTTATATCAATAAAGAGTACGTAAAGTGTACTTTCAACCCTCCCATCGTTTAACATTAAGTATTTTACCATTATAATCACACCGTATACACACTCGTATATGTGTAATATAATATATGTATTTGTGTTTTTTTTTTTTTATATATTATTTTTGACTGACGATTTTAAAAAAAAAAAAACATTTTTTTTAAATTTTATTTTGTATATGAACAAACGGATTTGTTTTTAGCAATTTAATTATAACCGAGTATGCGAAGTAGCGTAGAAAACTTGAAATATAATGTTTATTGAATATCATAACATTTTTATAGACTGTAGAGGATTATAATATTATATAGAGTTGCTTTGATAAAGCATTAAAAAAAAAACACCAAGGATGTGATTTTATATGATACACACAATACGCATGTGATTTTAAGTACTTGTCAAGTACTTGTGTATTATAATATATTATGGTTAACGATATAATTTAATGTTCGCTATAATATAAGTTAAAATTGAAAAGTATGAAAAAAAAGTCTAGTTTTTTTCAATATTGTTGACATAATAATAATAATATGTAAGTCTTTATAAAACATTTGCGATTTAAAACGTCAGATAAACAGAATGAACAGCACTCTCCGCAGGTATATACACACAGATATATAATTCTGTGAAAACGAACAAAACGCTTAACTGCTGCTTTACAGTTTACACTGACCAAAACGTTGTAATATGTAAATAATTTCATTTGGTATTAATATGGCTTCAAGTCTCGCATCATATTCTAATTACTCAATTAATAATACGAACGTATAGGAATACGTTCCTGTATATTTTATACAAGTTGACTTTTTATATCTTCGATTTAATATGTAAATGCGCACATACCGACCACAATATTCGTATTAGATTTTAGCGACCAGAAATAAGTTAACGGTATTTATAGTAGTAGTAGCAATGTAATATACTGAGAAAAACTTCTATTCCCTATCGTCTCGTATGTATTATGTACGTACATTGTATACATATTGCGCAGGTACCTTTCTCCTACGTATAATCTTAATCCCATTTTTTATTTCGTACCTATCCCACCTCTGTCGACCGCGCATCACCGTTGTGTTCTAGATTATTATTATTTTATATTTTGATTTCAATTAAAAAGTATATTCTTGTATATAAATTTATAATTAAAATTTTTTTTCTCGTATTTTTTCCAATATTTTAAATAGTAGAAATAACTAATTAAATTCGAGAATTCGATTTATAATTATGATCATAATGCTTTTGCTTATTGATTTAAATATATGTGTATATAAAAAAAACTAACGATATTTTTATAAAGATAATTAATATACTCGTATAAGTGTATAGGTATATAAATATACGTATTTATATTTTTTTTCTAAAAATTGTTAACATATTTTTTAAATTAAATGTATGCATTCAATTAAAACTGTTTTGTAGAAAGCTGATTAATTTTTCATGAGTATACTGTAATGTTCAAAATATAAATTTTTGATAGGAATTAGATGATAAATCGTGAGAAATTAATTGTAGGAAAAAAAAATTGTGTTATAATAATTGACAAAAATTGTGGACGAGCTTAAAATTTAATAAGAATATAAAAACTAAACCATCTCTGAAAACTTGAAAGTGTTTATGGCCTTTTATAAATTATAATTTAAATAGTGCTCATGATGATTATATTTTTTCAATAGATTTTCTATGTGTTCTTTAATTTTTTTCTATAACCACTAATTTTTTATTTATTTTTTTTTTTTTTTTGGTTAATATTTGATATAGTATATCATATATGTATTACATACGACTATAAATGACATTTCATAGAGTAATATTTTAAATAAAAACCTTCAAAGTTAGGTGTGCATAAATACTAATCACACACATTTCTATAAAATTATATATATGATTATAATATATCTATTTTATGTACCTACTATTTAATAATATTACAAAATTTTAACCTTGGTAATGGTTATATTTTTACTTAGTATCGTACTAGTATATAGTACTTACTTCTCGTACTTAGTATAGAATGAACTTCAATAAACATTATTTCGATTTGAACGTTGTAATAGGTCCTGGTTAAACTAATCAATTTTTTGATTTTTTTTTTTTTTTATCAATTATCTTTAGATTCTTTTTTTCGTCGTTTTATTTGTTTAAATTCATTTTCGTATTCTTATTTTTGGCTCATTATAATGACTATCAATTAATTTCGAATACTGTCAAAAACAGTGATTGCCAAGACTTCGTTTTTTTTCTATTCAAATAGTATGAAGTTTTGTTATACGAGTAGATAATTAAAAATAAAATGATAATTTGAAAGAATATCCATTCAAAATCAAATAGCTTCTTAAACGTGGCTGTGAATATTATAGTTTTATTAGCGCGTATATTTTCCTTTTTAACGATTGCACTCTGCAACGAGTATAACTGTAACGTTATATCTTAAATTAATAAATTCTTAATCTTTATTACCTACCCATGCACATTTGTATAACATACGTGTAAGTTTGTACGACCATCATAGTTTAACGTGTACGTTTAATTATTTAGTATAAATGTATAATATTTTCCGTTTGGTGAATATAAATATGTTTTTAATATTTGATTAACCTAAACCGTCGTTGTTTTTGATGATGTTAATCACGCGTGTTGAAATTTTTTTTTGTGTCGTTTCGAAACATACACCGAAACACACGCGCACCAATTTCAAATCGTTTGTATGTAAATAAAATCGATGGGGTGTTCAATTGCGTTTTATTTGATCGCGTTGTTTACACAGACGGTCATTTTAAAACGATAATAACATTCCACTCGGCTCTTGCGGCGCGGCGAACGCCAGAAATAAAATGTACCGTAGGTTAGGTATACAGTTAAGTATTGTTATTGATACAAATCGGAATTGAAAAATTACCCATCGGTTATACTTGTAAGTAACGAATCGTAATAACGAGCGAGCGAGCGGCGCGTGTTGCGCAGAAAAGAAAAAGAGTAAATAAAAACCCGTTCTACGGCCAGAAACGCGTTATTTCCCGTTACTCGGTGTGATCTCTTTTTTTTTCTTCTTCTTCTTCACTCCCTTATCGATTTATTTTATTACACATTCGCATTGCCTATATACCTATAAAATATAAATTCATTTATTATTTTCTATTTTAATTGCAACTTAAATATTGTCCGATTCACGGTCACGAAGAAATAGTACGCCTTATTATACGCATGGTGGTGCTTGTCTTCTTCCTGCTGCCGCGTGCACCCGGCGTCGTATATTATAATATTATATATTATTATTATAGACGTTGGCCGTCGTTGTCGCTGAAGTAGAGACGGCGGCGGGGACTGCGGCCGCTGAGCGTCGATATGCGTAATTGGACGGCGCGCCGTGTAGGCAACAGTTACGGCCGTCCGTCCGTCCACGCCGCGGTCCGTGGGGTGCGACGGGTGACGCCGATGGTGTCTCGGGGTGCGTTGGCGTCGCGTGGGGGTGGCGGTTGGGACGTAGCCGCCAATGCGCACGAGACGTTTGCGCCGTTGTCCCGCGAGATATTTATAACGACGCGATATATATTAGTTACGAGGGGACCACACCGCGCACACGTGTAAATACGCCGATCTGTGTGCGTGTTATGACGTGGGCGTCGCGAGATACGTTTTGTACACTTTTTCCGGGTCCGTGAAAATGTACGCTTCTCATATGAGTAGGAGAGAAAACCGAAGACGATATAATAATATTGTACACTCGTGTTATAATATACCGCGTTCGTTCTTGGGGTTTCCGGACACGATCATGACGGATTAAAGAGAGATGGGGAGGGGTGGATTTTTAGTTCCCTTAAAATGATTATGAAAATCCACGCGTAATTGACGAGATGTAAATAAAAGAAAAAACTCGCGGTTGAATGCTGCATGTACAGTAGTAGTAATCTAAAGGAGAGAGAGAGATTATACTCGTATACGAAAAAGTAAGAGATACGCGTGAATCGTTTACTTCGCGTGATCTAAGCGATATATTTTCTATACGTAAAAGATATTGTAAAATTGTTCTTAAGAGAAAAAAGTGGGGTGGTGGAAGTGCGATGACCGCACGAATTACGATGTTACTATACAGTAGTGTATAATATATACTCGTATTCGTAAATATAGTGACTGAAAATTCGAAAGAAAAATTTTACCTAGTCGAACCTATGTAATATAATAATATCATATATATTATTATTACGTGAATGCGAACTATAACGCCGGGTTGTATATATATATATATACACACATAAAGACGGACAGCTCCGCCGCCGTCGCTTCAGTCGACCGGTATTGATTAACCCTCTGTGCGGCGTTATTGTATACATATACGTATATTATTTATATGTATATATATATAATATATGTATCAATATAATATGTTTGTAGCGCGTCATTCACGGTGATAGGATAAGTCGATAAGGATACGATAACAAAAAACAAAAAAATTTGAATTATAAAAAAAAAGGCGCAAATTTTACTTCTGGACGAGGAAGTGAACAGTGTTTGTGTGCGCAACGCGTGTATTTTAGTCGTTAGTTTTAGAAGGAATTGCGCATTTATATTATTATTGTTATTATTATTATGTGTATGACCTACTAATTTTTCGATATAAAAAAATAAATAAATTATTATATAAAGAATGAAAAACAATAAAGACACTCCGTACGTTTTTATTACTATTATTAAACACTGTTTGGTATATTTTGTATACGTATTATGTGAATATAGCGAAGGGCGAAAGGTGTATTTGGTTTGCGTCGCGTAAGAAAAGTTTTCGGTTCGTATTGATCGATATATTTGATTTTGTTCTTCCCGCAGCAATGCGGCACGCTTCGTATCATAATATTTACGTTTTTACACTGTCCGACGTGTGGTGTGTGTGTGATTCAGTTTTCGCGTTTGATGCTTTATTGTATTTTTATTATAATATTAAAGATGACCGTTTTTTACCTCTTATTCGTTTACCGGTCGTCAACGAATAAATTGTTTGTGTAATACGCTTGTATTTTTATTACGATTGTATTTTTCGTGTAGATTATCGAACAAATATAATAATAATAACAAATATTTATTCGTCTACAATAATAATATTATTAAACCAAACGGCTGATTAATGTTTATCGGCAATTTTCGCGTTTCAGTAATTCTCGACCGGATATTAAACGCTATAGGCGTGTGGATAACCGTAAGAAATTGGTGGTTTCCTAGAATAAGTGAAAAAATGTAAACCACCGCGGTCGCCTCTTCGCCAGGTTCTTCGCAGGTTGATGACCGTATAACAACTATCCGCGGTATATATATATATATACGTATTATTACTATATAGGTATATACTAATACTAATTAGACAATCCGTCCTCCGGTGTTTGCCCAGTAATATAATATGGGCCCAAAGAAAAAGTTTATCATGCGATTGATGACGATTATATTATGATGTAGAGGGAAAAAATTATTAGAGTAAGTATATATTATGTTTTAAAATTATGAACGAAATCGTATGGTACTCGTGTATACATATAATATATTATATTATATTATGTAGGTATGTATAACTGCTGCTATAATGTGCGATAATAGTATGCCCATTAGGCCTTACCGTCGTTTCGACATTCGAATGAAACCTGTGGTGTTATGTACAGTACAAATACGATTGCATTGATATTAGTATAATATAGTGACATAAAGTAGGCCAACGCATTCTTTAGTTTTGCATAATATGATTTCTTTAATCTTTAATTAAATCTCGTTATTCGTCCACGGTAAATCTTGACGACAAAAACATTTTGGAATTAATTATAGGCTCACGGTTTATATTATATTTGCATATATTTAAAAAGTTAAACATTAAACATACACACGTGTATATAGATACGTGTTATATAGATAATATAACAACATCGTCTTCACTCCCCCGCGTATATGATGACGCGGAGAAAGTCGTACTATATATGGTGTATATAATATATAACACGTTTTTTTGTGGTATCAAGTCCCGAAAGTCCCAAAAAAAAATTTTCTTGCTAAAAATCATAAATACTTATAATGAAACTAATATTAAACGACAAACGGGTAATAATAATAGGTAATTTTTTTTTTCACAGAAGTTTGGTACGAAAAGACCTTCTAGCGAAGACTTGGATGGATCGGACGGCATTTACCATGACGGTATGCCGGCACCACCCAAGTGTGTACCCATACCGCCGTGCGGCAATGGTGGCGGCCCTCAGCAGCAACAACAGTCACCTCATTCCAAAAACGACGCCAGCAACGCCAAGTTCAGCGTAAAAATCGTGCAAGAACTCGAATTTAGCACTAGTGAACACCAGCACAACGCTCAGATCTCCACGAACCTGACGCTCACGTCGGTTAATACGTCCGTCCAAAGCGACGTAACCACCAAACAGTCGGGCGGTGGTGCCGGCGGTACGGTGCCCACTGCGTCTGGCGGCGCTGGCGTCCCTTCGAACACTGGTCCGGGTGGCCCGGTTGGTGGCGGCGTGGCTGACCACCATGCAATGCAGCAGCACGAGTGCAAACAAGAACAACCGGACTTGATGGACTTTCCGGTAGACGGGGACCTAAACGATCTGTCGTTTATCAACAATGACACCAACGAACCCATGTTGGCCGTGGACACGGACACACTGACCGAAATCATATCCGATCTGAACAGCGAAGGCATCACACCAGCCGATTTTAACCAAGTAGACCTGTGCGACAAGCGACCTATCAAGACAGAACCGGATGCTAGGTGTACGCCGCCCGTCAAATCGCCGTACGATCAGCATCAACAGCAACACCAGCACCAACAGCACCAACAACAACCTCAACAGAGAGCCGGCGGCGGTGGCGGAAACAACAACTACTCGAATTGTGTGGCCGCTGAAACACTTAAACAATTGGCCGAACAGCATAACAACCAACAGCAAAGGCCTCCCGACAAGTGCGGTTACGATTTTCCATACCAATCTCCCGGTTCCGTGCCTGATTTCATACATTCGCCTAGCACTCCCGTGGGCACTCCCAATCCGAACGGTTACAACATGATGTCGCCCGTCAATTCCATGTATCACCAGCAGCAGCAGCAGCAACAACAGCAAGACAAGCAACAGCAGGAAAACAACAATTATTATCATCCTCAGGAGCCGCCTAAGCCCAGGATGAAGCAACAACAACAACCACCGCAGCAGCAGCAACAACAGCAACAGCAACAACAGCCCCAACAGCAACAGCAGCCTACCGTGGCGGCACAACGCCAACAAAAACAACAGTTGCCTCCACCCCAACAACAACCCTTGCAGTCGCCTCAGTCCAGGTACAACCAGTACAACGGTCACGGAAGTCCTCAGTATCCTGTGTCAGCAGCTCGCAGGATAACACCGTCGCCGGGCGCCGCTTCAGCCGGTGTCATGTCCCCGCAACAACCCAATGCCGCAAGCCCGGACGTGGTTACCTCGTTCCAAATGTCCCAATCTCAACAAGTCCACGTCAGTCAACAAGGACAGCAGGTAAACATTAAAACATATTTAAACAAACCATTTTATACACGTGATAACGCGTTAGACGATCTCTTTTCTCAAACTAGTATTGTTCGTTTTGTTTTTCCTTTTTTCTAATTTTTTCTTCGACTCTAGTTTCACTATTTAGTTTCGTGTTCGCATAAAGATAAATCGACTGCTGTCGATGCTCGAGAATCGAGAAACACCGCTGTCCCATAATAATATAAAATATGACGTGTAGGTACCTATCATAATATAATATATTCCTATACATTGTAACCATAAAAACGTGTTTCGTTATATTATATTATTATATTTTGTTTTGTGTTACTTTCGAGTGACGACGGTGTCCGCGTGTGGCGGCATATTTATACGAATATAAT
Source organism: Tetraneura akinire (assembly GCA_021307375.1). Classification (NCBI taxonomy): domain Eukaryota; kingdom Metazoa; phylum Arthropoda; class Insecta; order Hemiptera; family Aphididae; genus Tetraneura; species Tetraneura akinire. The sequence goes on along the minus strand of JAIUCT010000008.1, from coordinate 14,259,613 downwards.
ATTTTTGTTATGGTTTTCGTCGCGTGTTGCTGTTTAATCCACTCGAAAGTCATATTATACACAACGTGTATCATCGATATAATACCATATCGCGGAGGTTCGAGTGGGCGAAGTATTGTTGTTAGTACCTCTTCAAGCAGAGTCCACCCACCGGCCGTATACGTATTATTTATTTTCCTTCTCTCGCCGGGAGCCTCTCTCCGATAATCACAGCTGATGACCGGCATAACGCGCACGTATTTTTTTTTTTATTTTTTTTCGTCTCCGCGAAGATCTAATTGCGGGCGTACAACAATCCGTATATTATTGTGTATTTCGTTGTGTATGCGCGTACACTATGTCGTTGCGGTTTTTATTCCAGTCTACTTCCTGTGCGTTAGCTTTCTCCTCTCGAATTAAGTAATAGTTGCAGTTATCCAACTCGCACGCTATATGTACATTTACCTTCATATACAAGTGTATACATATATATTATATACGAATAGTTTACGATTCGACCGTGCTAACGTTTAATCGTACTCAGCGCCCCCGCCGCCGTCATGACTTCTCGACTTCGGCGATGTCATGATTGAATGACGATCGCGGATGACGGGGAAGGGGTCGCGTAACATTTCGTTTTCTCTCTCTTTTTCTCTCCCTCTCACATACCTATAATAATTCTACGGCCGTTTCAAGTTATAGTTATAGGATTATTATTAACTTAATTATTTTGGCCTAAATATAATATGAACCGCGTTCGAAATATTAAATAGATTATTAGGAAAAAAAAATTCCCTCCTCTCTTGACCCCGTGTCTTGTAATCGCGCGTTTACAAATAACGTGTTATGTATATGGTTCCAATCTTCTCTCCGGGATACTGAGTGGCACACGCGCGTGACACTCGTACCCAAATCGTGCGTACGATATTATTATTAATATAAAACAAATGAAAAAAAAAAAACGTACGAAAATCTCGTCGGTGGCGGCGTATCGTGTGCAAAAGAACGAGACTTTTGCGAAGGCTGCGGCGGCGCGCGCTTAATAGCTTTTTAATTAAATCCGAGTTTCAATCCGAGTGGCTTATGCTTGCGTTGGCAACAGTGTGTAGAGGAATATTCGTATGACGAGCAGAGCAGCCGCGGCTCACATACGCGCACGGTGTATACACGCGCGTCCACCTCCGCCACCGCGGACGCCGCCATCACCACCATCACCGCCACCGTTGGCCGACGGCTTATTATGCAAGACAATGTCGACTTCCTGCATTTATATATTTTATAATATTAATATTATAATGTTACCATTTTTTTTTTTTTTTTTGTCGTTACGTTGTAGCTATTGCGCATATAGAAAATATAGAGATTGTACACACTCAATTATAAATTTAAAAAAATTTAATTATTATATACCTAGTACCTATAGTGTGTAACATTTTTTTTTCTTTTTTCATAAAACCTTCCGTCGAATACCGTCGCGGTATTAAAAGTGTACGACTGACACTCATTCGTTGACATAAATTAATAATAACATTCAAGGATAATAATTACCCACCGGAATATTTAAACCTATGACGATATAAAAATATACTCGTTTTTTTTCTAATATATATAATAAATGCGGTGTAATATATACGCTCATAATCATTTTTTCGATTCACCGTCGTCCTTGACGCGCGCGACAATCGTTTTTTTTTTTTCTTTTTTAAAAAAACGCGCGCGCATTTGAACGACTAAAAACGTACTCGCGATAGGAAACAAAAAAAAAATGGAAAATGAAGTTTTACCGACGTTAAATTTCGTTCGATGGCTCGCTTAGCCGTCCTTATTTTATTCCCGTCGTCGACTTGGAACCTCGGAAGACGATGAAAATAATATATAAAAAAATTTAAAAAAAAACTACCGGAAGAATTTTTTTCCACCGATTTTTTCTTTATAATAATATGTACACGTACTGTTTTTCCCCTCCTCTTCGTCTCGTTAAACGCGTCCTTTCAAACGATTGTAAAAATAATATTATGTCTCGTACGTTTTAATAATATTATTTTCTTAATTCGGTCGGTTTAGATAAACATAATAATATTATTAACTAACATTACTTCTTATATCTCATAATGTTGTCTATGCCTCTTTGCTAATGAAATAAATTAATATCGATTGGAGACAATTTTACGATAATAATATTATAACGCGGTGAATATACGTGTAGTACTTACGCACAGCATATTAAATTTAGAATTTATTCTATTATTATTATTTATTTTTATTATTATTTATTTATTTATTTTTATTTTTATTATTATTTATTTTTATTAATTATTATTCGTCTTCGTTTTATTATTCTAAAACAATAACGCACAAATTGCGTACGATTAGTTAAAAATGAAAACTAATAACAAGACTATTAAACCTCGCCCCATTCAATTATTTACGGTCGATTGGTAAACTTTTATTGGATACATGAAATTATTTTATTTAATGATTTTCTAATGCGTGCGTTGTGTTTAGCGTCGTATGTATTATAATAATTGTATATTATGTAATTTATAAATTATAATATTCTTATCGACATGTGAGACGAACAAACTAATATTTTAATAAACATCATCATAATTATGATTATCTAAAATATATGAATAAAATGTATAGAGGACACAATGGATTAATAAACGAACTATAGTCTATAATATTAAAATGTAAACCTAAATTTAATAATAGATTATTTACTATCATTATAGGACGGAATAATTTTTGAGAAACGTTTTTGTATGATAACATTTTGTCTCGAAATATTTTCAGCACGATCCACAACCACAATATAATATTGTTTGATTGTTTATCAATATTGTAATTCGCTGACATCGGAACCTAATTAAATTTTCCAAATTTTTAGGTTTTACATTCAATTTCCTTATTTTCCAAATCTAATTTAACGGTACCTTATACGGTATATTATATTTAAATCTAATCATTGATAACTTTATGATTCATTATAGAACTTTGGTCAAGGACCAGCTATACAAGAACGACTCATGACCAACGCTTCGGTTGCTTCAACAACAGCACCAAATTGTGGTGGACCTATGCAGCAATACTATAACTCCAGTTGTGGTGATAACGGACAGCAGTCATATATGCATATGACCCAGTCACAGAGTATGACATTTTCACAACAACGTGCTCGGCTACTAAGCGCAGGAGCCAGTCCAACCAATATTCGACCACCTACTAATGTACAACAGCCCAATATGAACAATGAACATCACATGCTACCACAACACATGAATAGGACACCTGTAAGTGTAGAGAATAACATATTTATGTTTTGAATGTGATTTTTTATATATTTTATTGGAAATTTATTTTATATATTTAGAATCAAATGAATATGATGGGACCCGGCGGATGTCGACCACCTCCCCCTGAGTATAAGCTAAACGTTGCCCAGAATATGGGTATGTGCCAAACCCAGTTTCCTGCACAAGGATACATGCCGCCTGCTCGACAGGCTTTACCACAAGGTGCTCAATCTAGACGACCTATACAACAACAACCAATCCCACCTTCTGGTAAGGAAACTTTATTATAATTATTTTTAATTGTGTTAATTGAGCATTCCTAATAATTAATAAATTAATTTAAATATTTTCTTTCAGGACCTATGCTACGTTCACAAATACCTAATACTGTTGGTGGAGGCCCTATGGGTGCTGGTGGATATGATCGTAATATGTCAACAGTTCAGAGAAACATGATGTATTCAGGCACAGGAAATCTCCAACGGCCACCAAATGTCACACCTAGCACAGAAGCATTTAACAGTGATTGGCAACAGTTGCTAGCAGCTAGACAACAGCAGCAACAACAACAACAACAGCAGCAGCAGCAACAACAACCACACCAACAACAACAACCACACCAACAACAACAACCACACCAACAACAACAACCACACCAGCAACAACAACCACACCAGCAACAACATCAACAGCCACAGCCACATCAGTTTAGACCTACATTATCTCAGGCTTCAAGTAATTATTAATAAATATACAGTTTTTGACTTGATCAATAATTTGTAAAAGAAAAAAGTAGGTATCATTACTAATCAATATTTTATTTTTGTAGTGGCAAATATGAACCAACCAGGTAATACTCCAGTAAACAATATTAGCACAGGATATAACAGTGGCAATCCCAATATGAATACTTGCCAAACTGGACCAAACAATGTTCATTTGATGGCTGGACAAATGCAACACATGTCTACTAGAATGGGTAATGGACAGCAGGCCATGACACAGCAGCAGCATACTAATATAAGCATGCAATCTCAAAATAATCAGGTAATGAAACAATTTAAAACAATATTATAATATTATTTTATTTTACTATTAAAGTTTATTATGAATAAATATTATATAAATTTATAATTGTGGTTTGGGTAATTCTAACGAGGTTTGTGACATATGTTTGAAATTGTTGCAACATGACATAAACTCTGCTAGATTTAATGTAATATTAGAAAAAAATAAGAAACTGTTTATTGTCCTGAACCTTGGTTATAATATACATTTTATAAATTACGTTATAATATAAAATTAATTATTTAATTTTTATTAAAACCCATTAGCGCCCAAATTATTTTTTTTAAAAAATTTTTATTGATATGTCTTAAAATTGCTTAGTATACCCTTAAATGAACTTAATCTATATTTATTTTTGCATTCTCAGTTTTAAGGATATATCCTGTTGCCAAATGGCAACACAGGGCACTTACAATGCTAGTATTACACGGAATAAATATTTTTTTGATTTTAAAAACTGTATTTTTGAAGTAACGACAAAAGATAAACAAAAAAATGATGTCACAATTATAATCGAGTTCTAGATTTAATACTTTATTGATAAACATGTAATTTAACATAAAAATAATATTCATATATGGGTGAAATAGGCTATAAATAGTAAATAGGCTATAAATGTGTTTTCATATGGCAACTCTAGGCACTAATGGGTTGTATTTTGTTTCATAAATCATAATGCATTTTCAACCATAATGTATTATGTTTAAAATTTTTAAATTTTAATAGTTTCACTACTATATACTTTTAAATATACATTATATATATATATATATATAACATAACATAACATATATAATACAAGATATTATATAAAATATAATTATTTTAATTAAAATAATTCTATTTACATTTTTTATTAAGTTACAATTTTTATTTATTTGTATGATATAAGAAAAAGTGAAAGTATTTATTGGACCTTATTACTTCATTAAATAATTTTATTATGCTAACAATTTTATTTCTATTACATTTGTTTGTCTCTTTGTCTATCTTTAAAACTTAAGCAATTTGATTGTTGAATTAAAAATAAACAGCAATTTAAAATTTTCCTACAATGTGATATTTTTATATTTATTTTCTTACGTGTAAATATTAATATTTTATTAATTATAAATTTATAATATATAAATTGTTTTAAATTATTGTGAATTATTATTTTTATAGATGTCTGTGAATCTACAGATGTCCCAAGCAATGAATGTAAAAATGAGTGGTGGTGGTGGTCCAAGTCGTATGACTAATGCGCAAATGGTTTCTCAACAACAACAGCAACCACAACAACATTCACAACAATCACAACAACATCATCATCAGCAGCAGCAGCCTACACCTCAGCAACATCCATCCATGATGAGAGCACAGCAGCAACAATCGTTTACACAACAGACTACAATGAATACTACTAATCAATATCAACGTAACATGGCATCTGGCTATGGAACTAATCCACACCAACAACCATACCAACAGCCAAACACAGCAATGCAACCTGCGGCCGTTGCAAACCCAACACCTATGCTCAACACTAATAATGGTCTACCCCCTCGTAACACATTTAGCCCAAGTGATTTTAATTTTGACTTCCTTGATCAGCCACTCGCTAACGACAGTAAAAATGGTTTTAATAATAAACAACAATCATTTGGTGATTTTAACTTTGATTTTCTTGATGCCCATTAATTTTCATATTAACGCATTATATATTGATGACTAACTAGATAATTGATATTTAATGCCTGTGATATTAATTATTATTATAACATATTTTTTGAATTGTGCTACAGCTATTGTAGCTGTAAAATTTAATATTCGTTGCTTTTTTCCTATTTTTAATTTTTATATTATAAAACAATTTTTAAAGTATTTGGCAATCAATAATGATTTAAATTTTATTATAACACTTAATAGATAATCATTAATGATATTAAAGTATGTAGTTTAGTGTAGAATTATAAAGCTACAATTGTTGTAGACAACTTTACTAGTAGTATTGATTATAATCATTATGGACTGCTTACTGGTCTGATCATTGTGTGTGCAGACAAATTTTGCAATAGAAAATATTGAAAACTTAAGGTTGAAATTTAATGGATATCACAGTCAGATTTAGTATTCATTATAATTACGATACTTAGCTACCCAAGTTAGATTGACCCAAGTCGTTTATTGCTGACTATTGATTTTTGCACATAGGAAATCACTTCCAGTACATAATCTAAAATATTTATAATCAATTCTATTAGACTAACAGACTTTATAAAAGACCATATTTATTGTATTATATAACTATTTAGAAAGGTAAATGTCAATAATGGCATTTTGTTCCTATTTATCTTAATCTTTTTCAATCTGATTAACTATTTCTTCCGTACAGTATATATAAAAATAATTTATGTCACTTCAATAAATTAAATTTTAAATATAAAGAGTAAATTATTTATTCATACACAAGAGTGAATTGCCTTAAATCTTTACATTTTTTAAATTACTGTTATATATTTATGGAATTAATGGAAATTTTTGTTAAAAAAAAAGTACCGAATAATGATTTATGTTTACATGTTAAATCGGTCACATATTGTCATTGTAGTGTTATGCAACTAGAAGAATTAACCCAAGTTACCAATGGTGGTCTATAAAATTTATATGATTTATGTATAATCAATTATGAAATGATAAAAAAAGAAATAATACCCACGGGGAAAAATCTCGTTTGATCTCAAATAGTTATTCTTGCATACGTTTCCAAAGCGAGTGGCTCCCTGAAGATTTTCTTTTTTTTTTTTTTTAATATTAATTTTTTGTTGCCATAACTGCAATTGTTCCATGTAATTTTATTATACTATTTCAGTTAGTGAACCCACATCTAATGGTGATTGTTTTAAACATAACATATTTATTTTAAAGCAAATATAATTTCTTTATTTTTTCACCCCTAAAATTAAGTCCCAAAAAATAAATTATATTAATTAATGTAAATAAAAATATACATTTGATCAAATAATAATAATAATAATTATTATTATTTTAAATATTAGAATTGTTTTAAATTATAACCAATTTGGTTTGTAACATTATTATTATTTTATTGTTGATATAAAATTTATAAAAAAAAGTATATTTAAAAAAAATTGCATATATTATATATATATATATAACTATATATAATTTAAACTATTATTTTTGTTGTGTTTTTTAGTAATAGTAGTTGCCGTTAATATTCTAAAATACCAAGACTGAATGTTCAATCAGTGGCTAAAAAAAAAAAATTATTTAAAAGTAATAAATAAAATTGATGAATATATCATTTCTAAGTTTTTTTTTTTATTTTATTTTTTTATTGCCACTGTATTTAGACCATTCATTTTTATATGTACAAATATCTAGTTAATTTTTAACAGCAATTATAATGCAATAAAAATTATTTGAATGTTTGTATGTTTGACAATTTATTTAAATATTGTTTTTTCCAATTAACATTATTTTATTTTGGTGTCCAATTTTTTATTTTTATATAATAATAAATAAAAAAATATTTTTTAATTATGTGAACAAAAAAAAAAAAAAAATAAAAATAAAATAAATAAATCATAAAATTTGTTATGTACAGTGTTTTTTGGTTTTAAACAAAAGTAAAAGAATAATTTTTTTTTATATTGTAATGTTGTTGAGTCAATTAGTCTGTAGTACTATGACAATTATGAACACCAATTTGTTTTTTATTTTTTACATTGTATGACTTATTTTAATTATTATTAATATTATAATTTTTTTTTTCTTATGTTTCTTTTCACAATTTACTTTATTTGTAAAAATGTATAACAAAAACCTTGTTCTAGATCAGCGGTTCTTAAACTTTTTATTACGCGGACCCCTGATGAAGAACATTTTTAAAATGGCGGACCACCTTATTAATTTTGTTAGGAATTACCATTTTTTTTATTAAAAAATATCATTATTACACACACACATGCTGTCCATAGCTGAAATCATTTATAGGGTCGCGGACCCCTAGAGGGCCGCAGACCACAGTTTAAGAATCGATGTTCTAGATGATAATAATAATTTAAAAATAAAAAATAAAATAAGGAAGAATACCACTGACAATCATTATTATTTTTTTCTCATTATTATATTATAACAATAATGTATGATTTTCAATACTTTTTAATTCCTTCAATTTTATTCATTTTTGTTTTTATATTATTTCTATTATTACTATTGTTTATATTTTTAGTTTTTTTTTTCTGGTGCGCTTTTCTTGATTATTATAAAAGTTAAATTAAAAAATAAATATTAATAATTAAAACATATTATATAGTAAATTTAAATATATATGTAGCCTTTCGATTACGCTGTTATATAGAAAGTTAAGGTTTAATAATATTTATATATCACTATTATTATACATTTATACCCAACTTAAATAATTGTAAGTTTAAGTTATATATTATTATGAAGAGATGATAATTGTGCTAAACACACGAGAAATCAATAATTATGATTATATTATTACTTTGTACAAAAGTTAAAAACAAAACTAAAGATTTTGGTTTTAAGAGTTAAAATTTAAAAACTAAATGATCCGAGGTTAGTTACAATTTTAGAACAAAATATAATATTGATTTTATAATAACCAATGTGTTTTATTTCACCATTCATATTAATATTGTATTTGTATACATTTTTGTTACAGTGATACAGTTGGTCTATGTTGTAACATATTTTGTAGAAACTGTTATTGTGAATATGATTTTTATCGTAAGTGATAAGCTATGTCAAAAAATTAAAACGACAGTGTCGTTCTTATATAAAAATAAATGAATAAGTACACCAAAATTTAAAATGTAAATTTTACATTATTTTTACTGTTACAACCATGATACGTCCGTACTGCTATTTTTTTGTCGAATGAGTTGTTTTAGAACATAAACAGGGTCAAATTAACCTGTAGGCCATTGCCTAGGACACTGAGTTGCTAGTCACTAAGTTCATCTAAATGAAAATTTATTTTAATTTATTTTTTTTACGATATTTGTTTTGTATTCGATATACGATGAATGTGACTATATGACAGCACGATCCACAAGTGTGCGACGATATATCCAGTGGCACCAAGGTTCAAAATTTCATTACGGACAAGACCGTATTTAAGGAAATTCCATTAATCCAGCTCTGCCCCAAAAAATTGTTCAAAATTTCGTATTTTTAACAATTTAAACGAGCATAGATCAGCATTTCTCAACCTTTTTCCATTCGCGTGGTACCCTTTGACTTCTCACAACTGCTTCACGGACCCCCCAAATGTCAATTTGTCATATTTTCACATAAGATAGATAAGAATAATTTACGAAATAAGTAAAACGAAAAATGTATACGTGCCACACTGACACCGCTTATAATGATATACTCGTATTTTATATTTCATATTATACTCGTACTCTTAAACCTGTACACACTTTTATTGTAATATACAAAAATATTGGTCTGCCGCTTGGTATCTTCTTATTTCGGACAGTGTAAGGTATATCATGAAACGCCGATTTACAATATTTCACCAATATCAAATACAACAAATTTCAATTTTCCCCGCCATAGACTTTATTTTTTGAGGACCATAATATTATCTTAAGGACCCCCGGTTGAGAAACGCGCATGTTTTTGAATATAGTCAATGTGCGAGTACGACCGTTTGACAGCGCTACTTATGTGGCACGCGTGCGCACACTCTACTGCAATGGCAACATGTTATGAGAAGGAACAAAAGCAGATTTTATAATACAATTTACAATACAATAATTATTTTAAAATACAATTTTTATTTTACAAAAAATTCGAACGTTGTTACGTTTACGTTACGGCTATAAAAATATTGGTAAAAAATTATTTATTTCTTGTCCAGAGTGATATCGAAATATCGTACAATTTACAATTTAACAAAATAAAAATATTTAAATAATTTTTAAAGAAAATCTGAAGAGTGAGAATAAATTAATGAAAAATAAAAATACCAACTATCCTCTTTATGATTAGGTTGAGCTATTTTTTTAATTTTCTGTGGTGCTTGGTTGCAATTCAGTTATATTTGATGTTGAATAATTTCAAGTTGATATTTTTTATAGTTATTGATATGCAGATGTACTAGCTTTAGAATGGTTTCTCAATTGATCATGGTTCTTTTGCATTTCATATTCGATTCTTTCTTCAGACACAAAGTTCTGTATTTTCATTTGGAGTTTAAGTGCTCTCAAAGTCTCCATGTTATTTAGCTGTTTGGCTAAACTTTGACACCAAATGTCAAATTCTGTTTCTAAAGGTAAATTTTTTTTAATGCTATCTAAATTATTAATGGCTTCTCCGATATATGATGGTGAAGCACATCGACTTTGAAGCCGCATTTTTTTTGATTGAGCTACCTGACTTGATATTGAAGGAAGTTCGAATCTTTGACCAGACTCCTTTTCGTTTGACAAATTAACTTCGATTTGGTCATATAGCCCACAACTGCATTTGTCTTCTAGTTGCTTTGATGTATTGTCACATTGAACTGGCGGACTACAAATATTAGATACGGTTTCATTCATTTTTGGATTTTGTGCCAGAATTGAATGAACAATCTTAAACCACGGTGCCTTAGGTTCATAAATATCAATTGCAGATGCTCCAGATATTTTAGAGTTATTTATTTTTTTTAATTCTTGATAATAAGCTGATCTTACATTTTTAATCTTTTGGGCTACTTCACGGATACCAAAACCATCGATACCCATTTCATAGCTTATTTTTTTTAAAGCTCTATCCCTTGTAATTTTGTCTTTGTACATTTCAGAATTTATTTTCCACAAACATTCCGCATCGCGATACAATTCAACGAATTTCATTGTTTGTGTAACGTTCATTTTGTAAACCGACATTACGCCGATGTAGGGAATTTTATCGTTACTTTAAAGTAAAAAACTAAAAATGTATTAATATTAATAAATTGTATTATGTCAAACTCGTAAAAAAATCGAAAAAAACACAAAGACACGATATCTAGTAGACGTTTCACGACTGGTTCTACCGGTTCGGTCGTGTTCACTGGTAAACTGGTAGTCGTGGTAAATGGTAGTGGGAGTCGTCAACGACCAAAAATTGATCGGTCGTGATTACTCTGGCATGTTGGAGTTTCTAGCGTATATACACGTATTTGTTTCGATTTTTGTACGAGTGAAATAATAAAATTTACTATAAATTAAATAAATTATTGCATTTTATTTTCACACATAACTTTTGCACTTTCCCGTATAGATTAAACACAACAAAAAAAAATAAAAAACGTACCATGAACAACTAGATGTTAGCGACGGTTCGTTTCTGGTCGTGACGCCTTTCAGACACTAATTCGTGTGAACACTGTGAACTGGTGGTCATGAAAATCAAGCAGTCGTGAGACATGCGCAGAACGAGTAGTATTCTCGCCCAGTTTACGACTGCGTGTGAACCCGACTTAACTATGGTATAGTAATATTCTCGACCAGTTCATGACTCCGTGTGAACTCGGCTTAAGATTTATTTGTGCTTATAAAAGATTTAATGTTTTATTGTTTTTGAATATAATAATACTTAATTTATATATGATTTAAACAAATATAATTCTCATTTTTTAGTACCACAATACGTGTATATATTAGTATAGTATATATATTATATTGATTCAAACTTTTTAATCCTTGATCGTAGATTCGTAGCTATTGTTTTGTATATTGAAATAATGACGTAGTGTTGATATTGAATATAAGTAATTGTAATACAATACATGCCGCACAGAATACAGGTGTGCGAATCATAGCGTTTAATTTTACTTACAATTTGAATGCAATGATAAACCATTGCATTCGAAAAAACGATTCTGAGCGAAGTTCGGTCAGATTATAATTTTCGTTTGAACTAAAAATATCAACTTAAAACAGCTATAAAAAAAAATTGAGATCAGGGATTTTTCTAATATTTTAGTATGATGTTAAGTAATATGTAAGTATACTTCAGTAAAATTTTCAGACCCTAATACCAAAAATTGCCAATTTTATCAAACATTATTTACGTAAAAACGAGAATTTTACGAAATATTCAATGTCCAATATTTTGTAGAAAAATAAACGTAACGGTTCTAAAATTTTACCACATATATATAATAGCCACGTGAACACCCAAAACAAATTTCAAGTCTCTATCTTAAAAATTGCCCGAGTTATCGAGAAATATAGAAATTGAATTCGTCAAAATTTCATTTTTCGTAAAAAATGCCGTTTTTTCGTCATTTTTTCGAAGTTTTTTCTACCCCTTATAGTCAATTTTGAGAAATTCAAAAATTACCTAAATAAAATACCAACTAGATCCACTTTGCTACCGGAAACATACCCTGTTCGTGATAATCGAAGCATTATTTCGGGTAGTAAAAATGTTTACAGAATAAAAAAAAAAAAAAAAATTCACACATCATTGTAAAACCAATACATTCTTCGCTTCGTTCAGAATCTAAAATAAAGCGAGTCGTTCGATACACGTTTGTATTTCAAAATAGGTTCAAAAATGTTTTTTATTCTTTGTTGTACGCACGTAAGGTTTTTCGGGTGTAGACATTTCATTTAGTCGGTCCTTTATTCGGTTCGTTTTTCCAAAAATTTTCACTATTTTCCTCGAGTATCATGCGTGTTTTTGCGATAGTCGGAAGTCGGTAGCCATTCCGCCATTCGTAATTTATACTCGTAAGTCGTAACATCACCGAACGCGAATATAATTTCTTCTCGTTTGCCTATTTTTATAATCGTTAAAATCTCATTTTGATGTTGCGTCCACTCAGATTTTGTATTTGGAAAAGTTTTATAGTTTATAGTTTTTCGCTGTCGATCGAACGACATAACAGGAAAAATATTTTATATTTCAACATTTTTGTTATTAATTTCAACCTACGTAATTTTATACCTACGTATGTTTTGGTTTTTCTAGACCAGGTGAATATCATAATGTTGTGTAATTTATCATGAACGTTGTGAACAATCGAAGAAATAAATAATTTTCCCCTCGATTTGCTAAAATAAAAATGATATTATAATTCATATTCATTACGATTCGTGCGCCTAATCCAAGTACCAACAATGGCGTGCCGTTAGTCCATTACCAGTTACTCCACAGTACATTTTGATATGTCTGGACCTTGACATTTAAATGCACAATAATGAATAATAATAATTAGGTATAATGATAATAAATATTGATTAATTTCAAATTTTCAATAATGGTTGTTTTGTTATAATTTACGTCATTACAATGATTTAAAAAATTCGCACACGGATGATACACCGCGACAAGTAGAGTTAAACCTTAAACGTGGTAAAAGTTATTATACCTACTACCTAGTATACTTATATAGTATTTATCAATATTACCGACCGGTACAAAACATAAACGTATTGATATAGAGTGTGTTTTATTGATAATCAATGGAAATTATTAAGATCTTTATAATAATTATGATTATACGTTAAACGTTTTAATACTATTAGTAATTAGTATAGTAGACATACCTAATATTATAAAAATGTATATAATTTATTATATCACATAGTTTATTACGAATTTCAAAACTCTTATAAATATAAACAAATTAACGTAATATTAACTTGTTGGATTATTCATTAATAATAATATTATAATTTCATCTTTCAAATATACAACACATATTATATTTTGTACTATATAGTCGACAATAAATATATTATAACATAGCCAATTTTAATATAAATTTATAGAAATAAATTGTAGTTGGTAAACTACCAAAACTAGGTAACTAGCGTATAAGAAGTAGGTAAGACTAACAATAACGAACGTTACGGCAAATTCATTATAGAAAGAAAAAAACAATAATTATTATTGGAAAAATTATCGTCGTTCGCCGTGAGTAACTTTGATAAACTTTTGTTTTTGCTTAACGAAATTATAATTTATAATTTATTTTAATAATAATAATAAAAAAAGAAGAATGTGTTATTTATTTATTATAATCATTAATCCGTTCAGATCGAACGCGAACGAGAAAAAGAATATGAAATAGTGTTTTGAATAATAAATTAATAACACATTAACACATGTGTTAAGTGTATACAGGACGCGTAAAAATAATATAAAATATTATATAGCGTATATACAGACGTGTCGCGTTTTCGCTGTTTTTGTAAAACGGATAACATTATTTAGAATATTTCGATCTCTCTGTATGACACCGACACGCGATATCTCGTCTAATTTTATAATAATATGATGTTAATAGTTCAAAATTTCGCTATATACTCGTATAATATATATTATACTTGTAATACTTAAGTAGGTATAAAGTATAATCATGGGCGTAGTTTGATAAAATTTTCTAGGGGGGCTATTGCCCCAAGATATATATTTTTTAAACTAACTAATTATTAATTAATCGGTAATGTCATTTTATTTTAGAGAAATAATAAATAAATAACAAATATAAAAATAAAAAAATTAATATTTTACATTTTATATTTATTATTACATTCATAATTTAAATTTTAAACGAAATGTAATGATCTTTTTAGATTTAGAAAGCACCGCAAATAGTCGGCCGTCCGGCCGTTTTAATTGTATTGTGTATGATTCTATTTTATTTTTATATAGCCTTATTGCGTATAGGTTTTTACAAAATATTATATATCATGTAATAAGTTATAAACGAATAATTAATAATTATCTTGAAAAAATAAATACAAAATATACCTATATAATATTAATTTATCGATATAAAAAAATTATAGTTGAAATTAGTATAATAATTGGGATATGAAATCTAATTCAATAGAAATTTGTAGGGTATAATTTTAGGGGGGCTACGAGTGGTTCTGAGGGGGCTGTAGCCCACCCTGCCCCCTACCCATCTACGCCCATGAGTATAATTACACTGGAATGTGTTTTTTTTTCGAAACTATTTAATAAATGGCGTATAATTGAATAATATAAATATATTATTTATTCGTGTAGCATATTATAATCGCGTACAACGTCCAAACAGATATAGCTAGTTTGTTATCACAATATTATTATATCTGTTACCTGTTTAAATTTATATTTTGCATATTGAATTATTATAACATAATATACACATTACCTGTACTGTATTATAAATTATAATAACATTAAAACGCGTATATACTCCGCTATAATAATAATACATTTAAAAAAATGAATAATTAAATAATTTATGTAAAAACGTGATAGGTATAATATTATTATCATAATATTATCGTACTAATAGTGTCATTGTTTATTTTATAAACATGCGTATTATTATAATATATCTAATCATTTTTTATTTATTTATTTCTTAGCTCAAAGTCTGTTCAGACGCTGCTGACTGGTTAAACTATATCCCACATTATAATATTTTTAATTTTCTCTCTCTCTCTCATTCTCTCACACTTTTAGAGAAAAAAAAATATCGGACAATTATTTATTATCGATTGTGATTTTGTGTGATTATAAATACCTCTAATGCGCATAAACATTTTAGCAGCATCGAAAAGTGTTAGTTCGCCGATCGACAAGCCTGCACTCGATTATATTTATTTTACATTAGGTACATACCGGAAAATAAACGAATTACGAAAGGTAAATTAAAATATTAATAATAATAACCAACACTGACATAATAATATTATAACATTATACCGAACATGATAATAATTGTATCATAATAAATACCTAACTTAATCCCTGTGGCTTTTAACGATCAATCATATATCCGAGTATATATTTACATTAACCAAAAGTTTTCGCAAACTTTTTCGTGTGGAAATATATAGGTAAACGATTTTTGTTATTCTTTTCGCACTATTCTAATCCTTAATAACATCATAGGCCATTCGTGTTAAACATCTTGAATGTAATAGTATTATTATAATATTATGATGTGCCTGTACCTAACAGATTAATTTCTATTATTATTATTATTATTATTATTATTATTATTATTATTTGTTCTGCTGGATGCTCAATAACTAATTGTGCGATATATTATTATATATTTTTTATTAACCTAAAATTATAATGATTCTTATACTAAATAAAATATCTCTATTAGTTATCAATTAATCATTAACAAATGTTACGAGTATATTAATGCATATAATTTCTTATTCTTTATCGCAGTCTTATATCATTATTATATATAAATCACGTGTAGCCGAAGGTGCACCAATATAATATAATATATTATAATATCAAATATACATATTTCATTAGAATAAATCATTTGAAACGGCGTAAACTGTTAATTAGGTAATTATTTAATTTTTATTTATACATTTTATAAATAAAATAATTAAAAATATAAAAAATAATAAATATGTAATTAAAAATAATTTGATTTTATAATTATTATTTATAAATTTAATTTTAGATACTGAGCGAAGCGAAGAATGTAATTTGTTTTATAATTATGTGTGTCTTTTTTTTCTTTTTTTTTCTCTTTCTTAATTTTTTTTTTTTTTATGTCGTAGAATATATCATAATCAATCTTTTACTACCCGAAATAATGCTCCGATTTTCACGAATAGCACATGTTTCCGGTTGGAAAGTGGATGTAGTTGGTACTTTATTTAAGTCATTTTTCGAATTTCTCAAAATTGACCCCATCCGATAGAAAAAACGACGAAAAAACGGCATTTTTCACGAAAACTGAAATTTCGACGAATTCGATTTCAATATTTGACAATAACTCCGGCAATTTTGAAGTTAAAGACTTGAGAATTTTATTGCGTATTCACATAGGTTATATATATTATATATATATGTGTGATAAATTAATTTTTCGTTAATATTTCTACAAAATATAGGACTTTTTTTTTATTTTGGTGAGAGTCACTTGTAGAAATTTTATTAAATAAAAATATAGGACGTTGAATATTTCGTAAAATTTTCGGTTTTATGGAGGTATATAATGTTTGATAAAATTGGCAATTTTTGGCATCAAGGTCTGAAAATTTTACTGAATTATTATTACGTATAAGTAATATTATTACGTATTACTGAAAATTAGTTAAAAATTTACATATTTTATTTTTACATTTACTTATATTAATTTAATTATATGTATATTGAATATATTGATATATCATATAAATATAATTATATAAATTACAGAGGTATTGATTTAATGTTAAAAAATTACATTTTTTATTTTTAACGATTTTAATTGATGTGATGTTTGTGCAACTGATTTGCATTAACTATTTTTTATATTGTAAAAATTTTAATAACGTAAAAGATACTCCGCTAATAAGGGTCCCTAAAAAAAGTGTTCGAGGTCCGTATCCGGACCGCGGTCCGCCAGTTGGTGACCTCTGTTATAATGTTATAAACTATAATACGGGACACTATACAAAATGTGGCGAACTGAAATGATCAATTCCTTCCGATATTGTATTGGTATTGCTTATATTTACCACTTATTTTTATATTGAGGAGTTCCTGCTTTATTCATAATTTAATTTGTTTATAATATAAAAATATAATTATTATATATATTATACCTACGTACGACGAACCCATTAAATAAGTTTATCAAAAGTTTGGTACCAAAAACGTATTTAGAATATTTTATTTGCGGAGAGAAATATTTTAATTAGGCGGACACCCCCCTCGAAATAATCCTATTTGCGCCACTGACAGATATTATATATATGTGGTAAAATTTTGGAACTGTTACGTTATTTTTTTACAAAATGTAGGACTTTGAATATTTCGAAAATTTTCATAAATATGTATATAATGTTTGATAAATTGGCAATTTTGGGCATTAAGGTCTGAAAATTTTACTGAAGTATAATTACATAATATTACTTAATATGATATCAAAATATTAGAAAAAACCCTAGTCTCAATTTTTTTTATAACTGTTTAAAGTTGATATTTTTAGTTTAAACGAAAATTCATACGAATATTCTTCTTATTATTTCTTAATACTTTTACAATAAAAATTAATAGAAAAACCAAAAAATTTAGAAATTTTTGAAAATTTTATTGAAGAATACTGATATACCTATATCTTAACGTATTTCCAAAATATTAGGAGAATCTCAACATTCAATTTTTTTATGGGTGTTTAAAGTTGAAATTTCAGTAAAATCAATAGGTAGGTATTTAAAGTATTTATATGAATTTTTCTTATTATATTACAATATTTTACAATAATATTAAATAAAATTGACAATTTTTTTTTTAAAAAGTTTGAAAATTTTATTGAAGTTTATATACATTTTACTTAACTCAGTTCCAATTAACTGTGAATTATTACATTTACGATTTTTTTTATAGTTGTTTAAAGTATAAAAAAGAAGAGCTGATACTCCTCCCGCAGAGATTTAGATGTGCAAATCATAGTGTTAAGTTTTATTGTTTTAATTAGAATTTGAATGCAATCATCGCATTCGAAAAAAGTATTTTGAGCGAAGTTCTGTCAGATATGGGCATTAAGGTGACAAGGGATTCTATGAGCATTTATATTGAACTTAGAGACATGAAAATTTTATAATAGGGTGTTCATTTATGTACTATATGTGTACCTATATAGTCCCTATATGTGTGATAAAATTTTGCGTTTTAAATATTTAATAAAAAATATCAAAATTTTAATCAATACCTACATTATCTGACTAACTTCGCTCAGAATAGTTTTTTCGAATGCGATGGTTTATCATTCAAATTCTAATTAAAATTAAACACTATGAGTTGCATCTTGCATACCTGTTATCCCTGCGGCAGATGTATAAGCTCTTTTTAATTTTTATAATACATAAATAAACGTTTTGAAATATTTGTTTTATACTGTATGACAATATGATAATTATTATTATGCAATTATATAATATCGATGGTCTAGCGATTTCTTGTTTAACCTGCAGTTGTGGAGCTCATCAATTCTACTACAAATATTTAGATAGATTATAGATATCCCTATTTCTTGCCTGTGTGTTTCAACTTTCAAAATTAACCCTTTAAACATAAATACAAAAGTATAGGTATACAAAAAACCCTAACAGGTGTTATACTCGTATATAATACTCATCTACTTATTCCCCGTTAGTATTGTAGTAAATTTATAATTTATGAAATTTATTAAAATTTTGTATTGTTATTAATATTACGAGTATATTTATTATTTATTTTTTATTAGTTATCAAACTATGCTATATTTTATGTATGAGTTCGAGACGACTAGATCGTTCAGACTTTCGGACGTAAATTACCTACAAATAAAATGGTATGTATGATACGTCATACGTTCCATCTGGATACAATTACCCATAACCCATTGCAATATATTATAGTTTCCAGATGAACTATAAAAAATCGCGTCATTCTCGTCATTTTTGTTAAACTCGTGTAGACTGTAGATACGTATATTATGCCAACAACTATTTTCATTGGTGACTATATACTT
This sequence comes from Tetraneura akinire, assembly GCA_021307375.1. NCBI lineage: Eukaryota > Metazoa > Arthropoda > Insecta > Hemiptera > Aphididae > Tetraneura > Tetraneura akinire. The sequence goes on along the minus strand of JAIUCT010000008.1, from coordinate 14,239,774 downwards.
GTCTTATAGGACATCAAGGTGTGAAATACAATATTTCTATGGAATATATTAGAATCCTGATGCGTACGTAAACAATTTTTCAATAAAATCTAAATTTCAAGTTTTCAGATATAGAATCATCATGATCTAATTAATTTACACCAGAGGTCAAATACATTATAAGAGCATTTTATGATCAATGACCCTATAACTATAATTAACCCGTAATAATATAGGCCATTCATATAAAAATGACGCGTATTTTATTATTACTTATGTAGTTATGTGTAGATGTAGATGTAGATGTAGAAAACTAGAAATTAATATTTGTTCCAATTGTATTTTAATACTATTATAGAATTACAATACTTACTTATATATTAATATTATGATAATATCATAAATATGTTATTTGTATATAAGATAACGTATACTTTCAATATAACATAAATAATTATTTTGTTAATTTAGTATATTATATATTTATATGTATTAATATAATTTAACGTATAAAATTTAATTATAATAAGATAATTTGATTATGTAAGATAATTTTCCGATTTCTTCAGCTTTATTCCTCCCATTTCACGTTCACGCACTTCTTCAGTTTATCCTTTTCTCACTCAATATTTGTTTTCACCCGTCGCAGCACTTGTGTTCTATAGTGAGTTTTTCTATCTACACTGACATTACTAACAATTTTATACAACAACTAAGTAATACGTAGGTTGACTTCTATATAATTGCAGTAGGTATTTTAATAAATGCATTATCTCTAATTTTTTTTTTATTATTATAATTATAAAATGAACTGAATTAATATTTAATGTAGGTACATTGTTTAATATTTGTTTATTTTACTCATAAATCTAATATAGTCTAAGTATAGATATATATTCACGGTTTTTCTAAAATAAATAACGAATTTTATTCTCCTTATCCTCGTATTTTAAATTCAAAATTATTAGTATGTATTATATTATCTTTATTTTGGTGCTGGTATGGTTCACATCACTGATTATTTTCTCGATACCACCGTTAAGATAAGTTGATTCAAGGGTCTTTGGTTAAAACATACAAGTTATAAAAAGTTAAAAAAAAAATGAATTGTTTTAAGTAATTCAGTTCTCAAACTTCAGTACTTATGAAGTATTAATAATTGTTAATGAATAAAAAAAAAGAATATATATTATATACCTATTATATATTATGTATAGTTAAATAGCGTAGGGGATTCTAACATTATTATAAATATAATTTAAAAATAAACCATATTATTCAGAGATCGTAATATTTTTATAATTTAATATTCTGTTGATGAATAATTTTCAATAACTATATTCGCTATATAAATATTTATATTTTATGTATGTTATATATAACGTATAAAAATAATAAATAACAATACAGGATTGGGGCTTTGAGATTAGTATTTCTAAATATGTTTGTTGAATACAGAATACTCATTAAATGTAAGGACAAATGTAAAATATAATAATTTATAATGAAATGCCAAATGAGATATTTTAACGACCATTTCGGTCATTCGTTGATAATATATAATTTATAATTAATTAATTATTATCAAATAATCATACTCAATAATATTACTATTCCATTTATAATTGTGCCATACTTTCATTGAAGTATTGAGTTTATTGTTGGTCTACAGCAGACATACGTGTTATAATATAAAATATTATTATATTTTTCACTTGTCTAGATTTTGTTATTTCACTTTCTTCACTGGAGTATACAATACATTATAAATTTATTGATTCGTTTTTCTGTTTTTATTAAATTCGTACTTATAAGTATTTAAATAATGTCTTTTATCATATATATTATTACACTGACTACCTATATTGTATACGTACATCGTAATGGTCAACTATTATTATATTATTATGTATAAATTTACGAACCGTGCATATTGGTATTCACTATTCATAAACCGCGAAAACTATTAAATAGGTATTTATTATACAGTTACCTAATACAATTAAAAACTCATATTATAATATATTATTTTGTTATTTTAATTTAAATTGCAAACGCGTTAGATTGAAATATAATGCATATATTTTTTTAAACATAATTATTGTATTTATCAATTTATAACACTAAACAGTTTATTATTAGTTTATTTTATATTATATTATGTTATTTTAATAATTATGAGGTTATATATGATTTATTTATGGAAAAGTCTATATTTTTTTTCTAATTAAAATTTTAATTAATTTACAACTTACGATCTAAAATATATGTAATATATCTATATATTTATATATTTATATTAAATAAGTAATACCTATACTAAGTACTTAAGTATAGAAATAGCTTATCATTTTATAAAGCTTATACGTATAATTACATAAAAATAAAAATATAATGCTGTTAATTGTTTTTAATTTGTACACAAAAACAATATAAGCATATTTATGATATATAAATATATAAAGAATTTATATTATATATAAGTAAGCATTAATAATTGTATCAAAATATACATTACATAATTTTTTTTTAACAATACATTACAAATTTACAATTCGAAAATTATTTTCGCATATTATGTGTTTAAAAATTTTATAATCATATATAATTAAAATAATTAAGTTTATAATAATTCCAAGAAATTACATAAATATAATACATAAATACTTATCTGATCATATACATCGTTAATATCATTTAAATTAATTTTTTTTATAAAACTAACGATAATTTGAAACTTGTTTGAAAATTTAATATATTATAAAGAATTTATAATTTAAGCTACTTAATAATACCACGGTAATCACACTTTAAATTTTCAATATATCACATACTACATATATTAAATTAATATATAGGTACGATATTTGATTTTCCATTATGAGCGAAGCAAAAAATATATTGGTTTTACAATGATGTGTGAATTTTTTTTTTCTGAAAACACATTTACTATTCGAAATAATGCTCCGATTTTCACAAATAGCATATGTTTCCAGGTGGAAAGTGGATGTAGTTGGTACTTTATTAGCCATTTTTCGAATTTCTAAAATTGACCCCATGCGACAAAAAAAAAAAAAAAAAAAGAAAAAACGACGATAAAATGATGAAAAAACGGCATTTTTCACGAAAACTGAAATTCTGAAATTTCGACGAATTCGATTTCAATATTTCACAATAACTCGGGCAATTTTGAAGTTAGAAACTTGAAAACTTTATTGGGTGTTCACATCGGTACTATATACATGTTGTAAAATTTTGTAACCGTTACGTTAATTTTTTTACAAATTTTAGGACTTCTATGGAAGGAATTCTCGTTTTTATGTATATAACGTTTGATAAAATTGGCAATTTTGGGCATTAAGGTCTGAACATTTTACTGAAGTATACTTACATGTTACATAACATGATAACAAAATATTAGAAAAATCCCAAGTCTTATTTTATATCTGTTTAAAGTTGATATTTTTAGTTTAATCGAAAATTTTAGAATTCATACGATCATTATTCTTATTATTTCTCAATACTTTTACAATAAAAATTAATAGAAAGCCAAAAAATTTAGAAATTTTTTGAAAATTATATTAAAGCATACCGACATATATATCTTAACGAAATTCCAAAATTTTAGGAAAATCACAACACTCAATTTTTTATAAGTGTTTAAAGTTTTAATTTCAGTAAAATTAATATTTAAAGTATTTATATGGATTCGTCTTATTATATTTCAATATTTTACAATAATGTAAAATAAAATTGACAAAAATTTTTATGATATGGGCATAAAGGTGACAATGGATTTTATGAGCATTTATATTGAACTTAGAGATTTGAAAATTTTATAGGGTGTTCATTTATGTACTATATGTGTACTTATATGGTCCCTATATGTGTGATTACATTTTGCGATTTATATATTTAATAAAAAATGTAAAAATTTTAATCAATACTTACATTATCTGACTGAACTTCGCTCAGAATCGTTTTTTCGAATGCGATGGTTTATCATTGCGTTCAAATTCTAATTAAAATTAAATACTATGAGTTCCACACCTGTATCCCTGCGGCAAGAGTATCAGCTCTACTTTTTCAATTAAACACAATAAAATAATAATAATTAATTGATGAATTTTTTTATAAGAAATGGTTTTATCTTTTATCTCAATCATTTTATCTCATTCATTTTATAGATATAATAAATATTTGATTATTTAATATTAACTAACCTTTTAATTGTATGTGGTATATTATATTATCTATATTTTTTTTCTAGGATCAGCAAAATGTATAATCTAGAAATAGAGTATGAAGAATTTTTAAAGAAAGAGTTAGAAAAGTGCCCTGAATTAAATTTAAAAGACATCGAAATGTTGAGAGAACGAGTGAAATTGAACAAAGAATTACCTCCTATACGAGGTAAAATTTTCTATAATAATGTCTATATATTTACTCGTATTACACGTTTTTAAATACTTATGGGTATAATAAATTAATAATACGTATACAGGTTTCTGGTACCTACTATAATATTATGTTACAGTAATATATAAAAAAATATATATATTTTTTTTACATTCGTATTCGTGCCAATAAATTTTTGATCAAATAATAAATTTGTTTTAAAAATTAATTTTTGCTTTTTTTTTAAAAAAAAAAACTATTGCAAATATATAATAAATATTTGGTCTTTCAAAATTTCATATTATCATTATAATATATACTCGTAGTAATTTTTATTAAAATATTAATAGTATTATTAGTATTATTGACATGAATAAAAATTATATTATTGCAAAAAAATAACTTGTATACTTTTCATAAAACATATTTTTTATTTTATTAAATTATAATAAAAATATGTATGCGGATTGCCATTGCTTTATAATTTAAATATTTTTGGGGTACTATGGTTGGAATGTTTTGGAAACCTCTATTCTCTGGTAGGTATATACCTACACTCTGTATACTGTATACAGAGTGATCGGAAAATTATTATGTTTTTAAAAGAATAATAAAAATTTGAAATCAACAACGTGCGTATGCCATGTTATTATTTTTATAGCGTGAACTTCCAAGCACTTTATACCTGTATAATATTATGTATTATGTGTATTTGATGACTGTTTTGCTCTATAGTTATATTGTAAAAAATACATAAAATTAAATAAGTAATATTCGTATTTTCAGTATTTCGTATTTTTCATCATCTCATCGATATTCTAATCAATTAATATAATTAAATTTAAATTAAATATATATGTAATAAAATATAGTATTTATCCTTTGTGGAGTCATACCTATACCTATGATATGGTTTTTATATAGTGGTAATTTACTAATAATTTGTTTGTTGTATTTTTTGCAGACAAACTAATCGTCGTATTCCTGCACAGTTGTTATTTCAACGTGGACACGGCGTATAAGACCATCGTCGCCTATTGCAAGTACCAAAGAGAAGTTCCACAGGTATTCATTAAGTTCGACCCGTCGTCGGAAGCAATGCAAAAAGTCTTCGAAACAATGTAAATAAAACGCGTTTTTTTCATATTTACCAACGGTCAACGATTATGGACTATTGTTAATTTTAACGTATAACGTTATATAATAATATATAACAAATCTTGTTGGCAACATAAATCAGGAGCAAGGTTGAATTTTTGGCTGATCCGAGATAAAATATTAGTAATACAATTACTATAATATTATCTATTGTTACATCTACGATAGTAACCAAATACAATATTGATATTTATTTAATTATAACCGTCATTAGAAATTAATAACGTCATACCTAGTGTTTAGTTTTGTGATATAATCAAACCATTAAAGCTCAAAGTACCTTATTATATTATCAGAGACCAACGTCCTAGTGCTCTTTATTAATTTATAAATAGTAAGTAATTTATAATTTGACAGATTACAGTTTACTATATTGACGTCATATAAGTGCGAGAGTTCGACTCGTTCTATCGTAGAACAGAGTTTAATAGGTTTATTGTTTATGACTGAAGTATACGTGTGTCTCGTGAGTGGTAACTGAATAATAAATAATACCATTGATTATAAATATTTATAATCAATGATAATACCTACCTGTATCTATATGATTATTTTAGATTTTGACCGAAGCGAAAACATCTATTGGTTTTACAATGATGTGTAACCTATCTTTTTATTTCTTTTTTTTTTATGTATGTAGACACTGTTTCTATCCGAAAAATGCACCGATTTTCACGAATAGCATAGGTTTCAGCCCTTCAGGTTGAAAAGTGGATGTAGTTGGTACTTTATTTAGGTCATTTTTCGAATTTCTCAAAATTGACCCTATGCGATAGGATAAATGATCAAAAAATGGCGAAAAAACGGCATTTTTCACGAAAACTGAATTTTCGACGAATTTGATTACAATATTTCACATAATTAACTCACGTAATTTTAAACTTAGATACTTGAACATTTTTTTGAGTATATTAACATAGGTACTATATATGTGATAAAATTTTGGTACGGTTACGAATTTACGATAATTTTTCTACAAAATATAGAACTTTGAATTGTGTCTAAAATTCTCGTTTTTATGTATATAATGTTTGATAAAATTGGCAACTTTGGGTTTTACGGTCTGAAAATTTTACTGAAGTATATTCACATATATTACTTAACATTATATTAAAGTATTAGAAAAATCCCAAGTCTCAACATTTTTTATAGCTGTTCAAATTTTAAATTTGAGTAAAATCTATATTTAAAGTATTTATATGGATTCTTCTTATTATAATAATAATAATAATATATATATTATAATAATAATATACATATTATATATTATAATAATGTTAAATAGAATCGACAAAAATTTTTGAAAATTTTATTGAATCTCAAATAGATACATTTTAAATCTCAATTCCAATTAATTATAAATATTACATTTATGTTTCCTTTTTTTTATATATATATATTATATATATTTAGCTGTTTAATTTAAAGTATAAAAAGCTGGGGAAGGGATACAGTTGTAAAGAGGATAGTGTTAAATTTTGATTAACATTTGAATGCAATGATAAATAATTACATCCGAAAAACAAGTCTTAGCGAAGTGCTGTCAGATTTAGCTTATTTAGGTAGGTCACTCATTTGGAGGTTTTAGTTTTATGATAATTATTTATATTGAACGTGGAGACTGATAAATGTAAAAATTTTAATCAATACATATATTATCTGATGTACGAGTACTTCGTTCAAAATCGTTTTTCGAATGTAATGATTTATCATTGCAATATTGCATTCAAATGTTAATTAAAATTTAACACTATCCTCTTTACACATTACACCTATATCCCTTCCCTTGCTTTTTTACATATTGAGCGCAGAAAAATAATAGAAATAGTAGATTATTGTATATGAAAAGATAAATAATTTGTATATCATTCCAAAATATTTTATTGTAAATAAAATTTTATTGTATTGTAATTGTAAATAATGTTACATGCTATTGCCTATTCAATATTCATATTTTAAATTTATTAAAGTAGTTAGGTAGGCAGGTACCAATATTTGTTAATTTGTTATACAGTTCTGTTTATTACCTATCTACTTTTATGTTATAGAGTTTATAATACGTATAGAGAATAGTCTTTATACTTACGAAGATTAAACAATTTTTGTTCTCAAATCTTTGAGGGATGATTTTTTTTTAAATGAATCCGCGTTTTTTTCGTACGTGTGCCGTTTGGTAATAATATTTTATGTGTGTGTACCTACCTGGTACATGCATTAACATATCACCGGCCACACTGTTTACTGATAGTAGTTATAACTTAGGTATTAGAAATTCAATATTTTACCACAGATTAGATTTTACTCTGTGTCTGTGATAAGTTATAGTGTTTCAAATAATATTCATTTAATTAACTACTAAAATGTTTTTTATGTTTATGTTATATTGAAAATATGCGAATTTTAAATTTTTAGTTTTCTTTTTTTTTTAAAACTTACAGTCGTCACGCCTAAGTCTGTGTTACTTTCTATTAATTGTCTTTGTCTGTGTACAGAGAAAACGTTTGATACTTACACGATAAGGTAACGATTAATGTTTTGAATGTAGAGTTCATATTTTCTAATGCAATTTTATTATTTACAGCGTCAAAACTTTATTTTCCTGGAAATGTTTTTATAAGCGGATTTCGACAGCTAGTTTTATTGTCCAAAATGTTTAATGTAAGTTTTAAGATTTTTGTATTGTTGCTAGTTTGGTTGTATTAATTTGTACAATTACATGGTAATGTACCATTGATTACAAATAATACAATTTATTGTCTATTACATTTTATATATTATACTGAGGAGTATTTAATTTTTCTTATCAAAATATTTCTTTTGATTACAATTTACAACAATATATTTATTATTATTCAATTACGTATACATTAACAAATATATATATATATATATATATATATATATATATATATATATATATAACTCCATAATATAAATTATACAATATTCAATAATATATTTCATATATTTACGACAATCCCTCGCTAACACCGTCCCTGGTTGTTCCGATCCTCTGATGTTGTCAGGTCGGCTGGGTTCTCCGCTAGTTGTATTGCTTCCCTGTCCGTATGACCGGCTGTCAATGTCCACCACACTTCGCGTGATGCATCAAATATTCAAAACGCCAATGGTAGTTACACCTGGCGATGCTTCTCATCTATATTTCTAGACGATGATCTATGAAAAACTCAATTTATATAATATTTAATATGCCACTCTGACGTGCGCACCGTTCGGTCACCAAACACCAACAACAAAACCCGCTCTCCGTGTTTTCCTAGCTTACTCCCTCCTACTGACTATATAGTATTATGTTTCTCGGGTGTGTTAGCGGCACAGATATCATTATTATATAATATGAATATGAACAATTAAAATTAATTATAAAATAAATCATAATATATACATTTAATAATTACAATAACAATAATAAGTAATAACACACATTTTACATTCAAAACACATTAATTAAATTATATCACCACAATACTAAAAGTGACTAATTACAATTTGTAATTAACGTACATTGTACATTTTTCGTTATTAAGTATATTAAAACTAAAACTAAAAAATTAAAATTAGTTGCCGAAAAGTTTACTATTATTTGGAAACACAGATACTTAACTTGATGCCCTATGATATGGTTAATTTACCACTACCCATTTTCAAAAAAAAATTAACCACTGGCTATGATATGAATATGTGTGTAAAACTTAAAATTGTATATAAAATTGTATGTAACATTCTAAATCTAATTAACGCCTGTAATATTACTGGAGTTATATATATGATTTATCTATGAAAAACTCCTTATTTTGTATCTTAAAATGTAAAATGTACTTTAAAACAATAAGATTTATTTGTAATCTAAGATAACCTTGGGCCTCCACACGAGTTTTCTCTCAGTGAGGCCCAGTAATCATTTCAATATTAATTAAAAAAAAAAAAAAAAAAGTATGTATTTTGAAATGTAATCTCAAAATCTGTCTATATTTTATTTTATTCATTTATGCATAGTATTGCGAGTAATTACCATTTAACATAATTAATTAATTATTTGTTTGTATTACCAGGTGTATGATATTATGAATAACTGAAAAAAGAAATGGCACATAAATTTAATATTTATAGCCATACCAACTCTATGGTAAATTTTAATGTTGTATAAATTTACACCGTGTATAAATATTTTTATTTTTAATTATTAATTTTTATTTATTGTTATATTAGGTAGTGCCAGCTAAAGATTTCTTGGTAAGCAACTCATTGACTGACTGCAATAAACGTGCCATATTCACTTTAACAAAAATGTCCTATTTGACTTGTGATGCCAAAGAAAAGTACTGGTACAATAAACGTTTGAATGGATATTCAAATATTGATATTCAGATATGTTGTATTAAACTTTTTGAAATCATTCAAAAAAATTCTAATAATGCGAATAATAATTATTATTATAATTTTAAACATAAAAAATACAATACATATAAAAATAGCCTTAATATATGTATGTATGCTGCATTATATGGACATTTGGATTGTCTTAAATTTGCACATGAACATGGATGTCCGTGGGAAGAAAATACATGTTCCCTTGCTGCACAGCAAGGTTACTTAGAAATATTAATTTATGCTCATAAAAACGGTTGTCCTTGGAGTTATGGAGAAATGCTTAGATGTTATAGAATTATTTCCAGAAAAGGTGGAAAATTAGTAAGATGCAAAAAGTACATAGAAAGTCTGATGAACTAGATATTGTTTAATTATTATTTTAAAATTTCATTTTATTTATAAATAGTTAATTTGTTTCAATTAATTTTTTTTTTCATTTTAAAATGGTTTTGTTTATTTACATATTGTGCAATATTGTTATATACTCAATATGTTGTATTTTATTATGACAATATTGATATTATTATATTATATTAATATAGTTAAAATAAAAATATTAGTTTATGCTAATATAGTAAAATCTTTCTATTATAGATATTAAGAAATTACATATTGTATAGTGCTGCAACTACCGAGGGTGCAAGAGGTGCTACTCGCCCCCTAACAATGATTGTAAAGTCCCAGAAAGGGCTCTTCTTGACATAAAGTATTATTATAATATTAAAATTATTACTTTGCACATCGACCATTAGTTGCGGCACTAATATTGTTTATGCCATTGATTTAAGTAATGTTGTTCACTTGTTTAATTCTTGTTTCTTCTGATCATATTAAAATTTCTTTAATAGCTATTTTATTACTGTTTATAAAAATGTGTGCAATTTATGGTTTTTCTATTTACTATTGTCATTGTGTGTTAATGTGTTCATTAAACAATATTATTTATATAATTATCTATTGTAAATTATAATAATATTACAAGTTTATAAATAAATGTGAGTGTTTATAATTTTTTTTTTTTTTAGATAATTATTTAATTATAGTTTTTTTCTTAAAAAAATATATTACATGAAATACTAAAATAGTGTTTAATTTAAATTAAGTCGTATACATCTTATGCCTATAAGTGTGCAAATGTATAATTCAATTTATTTTCCTGCGTTATTTTTAAGATCCATTACATTATGAAAAAAATAATACATATATACTCGTATATATATAATGTTATTGGCAAAATATTAAATCTGGTATTTTATAGAATACCAAACTCCAAGTATAAAATTGATATAAAGTTAAATGATTTATTAATACATTAGTATAAATTTAAAATGTTTGTAAATTTATGTGATAATAATGGACTACGGTACCACGGATTGATTCTATTTTATAATTTTTGAGAGAATCTGAGAACATTAGTGTAGATGTGTATATAAGTTATATGTTCAGTAGTTCAGTAATGTATAAAATATATTATATATTTATGTATTTATTTATTTAATACATATATGATAGTATCTGCTTAATAGCTAATAGGTATAGGACTATAGGTACTTAATACTTAGTAGATACTTATCACATTAATATTATATAAGAATTAGGTACATTTAATGGTTATTTTACAATAATAAGACAATACTAAATTACTGAATACTTAAATGTTTTTTATATACCTAATTTTACTAATTTATTGAAGAAATAATATTTGTGACGTTATTGTTTGTAATTATTTAATTTTATATCATGGGATGTAAAATTCAAATTTTCAATATTATAAATATACCTAAGTGTTACTTTATATTATATACATATTTAATATTTAATTTATGTTTATCAGTAACATTTATATTTGAAGTATTCAAGGTGACAAGGTGGATAATTTTTTATTAATTGAAAAATACTTAATTAACTAATAATTATGTTAAAATATATTTTGCATGTCACAGTAATAAATTAGCAATTAATTATTACAAATTATTATGTCACTATAACTTAAATATAATTTTTATAATTTCTTGAAGAAACGAAAACTTTCTAAAAATCAATATATTGATATAATCAAGACCGTCGATACATTAAAATTATACAAAATATATAATTGGCTATCTTGAAATTGCACAAAACTAATAAAATAAAAATATACCAAAAGTTCTTATTTTAATTATTTTAGAGAATGATTAAATTTAAAAAAGAAGAGCTGATACTGCTGTGGAAGGGATACAGGTCTAAAGTGGATAATGTTGAATTTTGATTAATTGATCATGCATTTTGAATGCAATCATAAATTATTACATTCGAAAAATGATTTTGAGCCGAAGTTCATCAGATAATATATGATATTATATAGTTTGTATTAATTAAAATTTTTACATTCATACAGTCTCTATGGTCAATATGAAATGTCCATAAAACACCTAAATGAGTTACCTAAATACCCAAATGAAAAAATCTGATAGTATTTAGCTCAAAATCGTTTTTTTGAAAGTAATGATTTATTAATGCATTTAATTATAATCAAAATTATCCTAAAAAAATTTAGATCAGTACCCCTTCCACATTATTAAATATTATCAGCTCTCTTTTTATAATTTAAACAGCTAGAATAAAATTTTCATAATTTTTTATCAATTTTATTTAATATTATTGTAAAATATTGATAAATAATAAGAAATATTACTATAAATACTTTATATAAATTTTTTTTAAACACCTACAAAAAAATAATAATTAAATTTTGATATTTTTATAATATTTTGGAATTACGTTAATCAATATGTAAGTATGCTAAAATAAAATTTTCAAAATATTTTGTTTTTTTTTTTTATTAATTATTGTAAAATTATTGAGAAATAATAGAAGAATACTTATATATGGATTCTTAGATTTTTGATTACACTAAAAATATCAACATTAAATAGCTACAAAAAAAATTGAGACATTCTAGTATTTTAGTGTCATGTCATGTTAAGTAATATGTGAGTATACTTCAGTAAAATTTTCAGACATTAGAATCCAATATTATCAATTTTATCAAACATTATATAAAGTTAAAAACGAGGAGTTTAGGAAATATTCAAAGTTATTCATTTGTATTTTGTAGAAAAATAATTAACGTAACGGTTCCAAAATTATATCACGTACCTATATACGAGTATAATACCTATGTGAACACTCAAAAAATTTCAAGTCTCTATGTTCAATATTTCCTAAATTATCGTGAAATATTGAAATCGATTTCGTTAAAATTTCAATTTCTGTGAAAAACGTTTTTTCATCATTTTTTGGTTGGTTTTCCTATCGAATAGGGTCAATTTTGGAAATCCACTTTCCAACCAGACACATATATGATATTCGTAAAAATTGGAGCATTTTTTCGAGTCGAAAAAGTTAGTGTCTAACTGTCTACATACATAAAAGAAAATCAAAAAGTGGGTACCTAATATAAATCATATTATATTCCATTACATAACGAATAATTTTAAAAACCGGCATTCAAAAATCTTAATTTTTTGCCGAGATACGTATTACAATGGTCAATTAGTTAATAGATCTGGTATATGCTGTATAATATTAATACGATAAATATTATACTATTATAGTATTTTATACACAGACCTTATTGGCTTATTAGTTATTATTATTATAGGTAGGTACCTCTATACTATACACAATGACAATAGCAACGATAAGTTTATAAGAAAAAAAAAACAAACCACAAATAATAAACATTCATGTTTTCTTTTGAGAATTTTCTTTTTTCATATAGTTTGTAGGTAATAATTACTAATAATAATACTCAATAGTACCTACTCAAATAACGCGTTTATAATTTTATACTTCTATACGAATATTGGAATATATACAATACAAATTTATATTTATATTTTTTTTATAATAAACCAATTTTGGGAACCAAGTTTTCGTTTATCTCAACTCCAATCACCATAAATATTGGGAGTACAGAGTACTTATGTGGAATCCCAGGGTGCTGAGTATCTTCTAGTATACTCTCTCCCCTTCACAATTTTGTTGTATGTAACTTTGCAAGTATAGGTACAAAATTAAATTAAAAATTACTTTTTATACTTTATAATATTGTTATCATATTAAATAAGTACCTACCTGTTATTTTTTTAAATATAATAATATTTAATGTTAAGAACTTACTAAAATCATAAAAATGTGTTTATTAATTTGTGAACAGGTATTGTACTATAACCATTAACTACCTATAATATTATTGCTGCAATTTTTATTTTGTAATTTAATTTTCATTAATATAATAATATTACTAAATGTAAGTTTTTAGTATAGATTTTAAAACCTATACTAAATATATATTTTAAGATTTATTCAATTTTCTAGGTAATTAAAAAAAAAAAAAAAAGTAAGTAGGTAATAGTATTTCGTAATATGTAGGTATAGAAAAACAAAATATATCTCGATTTCCAGATACCTTATCATTATAATGATTAATGAATAATAATTCAATATTTAAATAGTATGGATATATTTTATATTTTTTATTTATTTAATATTATTGCATTAATAGGTTATAGGTAGGTATGTAGAATTCCGAATTATTAAAATTCATTTAACTCATATTATATATTATTTAAGAATACGTCATATAGGATTGATTTTTATAAGCATTTTTAATGATTTTTCGATAATTGTTAGGATGAATATCGAAATTTGGATAAAGTATAGATAATATTTTATGAATTTTTTTTTATATATATATATATATATATAGTACCATTTGCGAGGTGACGGATCCTAATTCAGGGAATAAAAAGCGAATTATTTATACAAACTTCAAAAATACCAACCCACAGGAGTATGACTACGTGAATAGTACTCAATATTTTTTTATGATGGTGGAGTACATGATATTCACCAATGGCACTTTCGATGGAATTATATTAGCGATGAACAGCAAAGGCATGAATTGGCGGCATATTACCAAGACGCCGATGAATATTATGAAAAAAATGATCGGATTTGTACAAGTAATTACAACAAATATTATGTTTAGCGTTTAGGTTTAGGTATCTACTTAAAAACATGTTGATTAATTCAAAATATATTTATCATTTTCCCTCATCCTAAGTTCCACTAATTTACGATAATGTGTATGTAATTCGTATATATAGGTATTATAGGGATACGGTAAGTAATTAATGCTACGTAAACTATACAATATATATACAGGTATGACTACTATACATTATTGCGTTCTAATATTTTTTTTTTTTTAATTCAAATTCCTTATCCAACGTAAAATAATTATCCATTAATCACGTTAATTTCAGTTAAGTTAATATATTTAAGTTACCTATTGGAATTAGGATAATTACATAATATGTTTTATATATAATATATACAATATACATATAATAACATATTATATTTGCATATAATTACATGGTCATAAGTCATTAGAAAATCATGCGTTTTATAAGTATGAGTACCTATCTAATATTTGTATTTTATTCTTTTTTTTTTTTTTTTTTTTTTTTTTTTTTGTAAGGAAGCTATACCTGTACGATTGTTAGAAATACATGTTTTGAATGCTGGATCGATAGTGTCAATGTTATTTAATATAATAAAACCATTTATGAGCCGTAAGCTCATCGACATAGTGAGTATAATATTGAACGTATATATACGATTTTAATTATAGGTATATTTGAAAAAATTGTTTCCGCTTTAAGTTAAGTAATAGAGAAAAAAAAGTGTAATTTTGCTTGCAATATTATATATAGTAATATTATAGTACCTATACCTATTTAATCCAATAGTGTTAAAATTTTTAAACTTTATGTTTGTTACACTCTGTATAATATAAATAATAATCGGAAAACATCGTTCGTAAAATATTTTGTATTTTTAGATGAAAGTCTATCCTGAAGGTTCTACAGAAGTTTTTCAAAATTTACCCATTGAATTATTACCAGCAGAAGTAGGAGGCAAAGGAAGATCACATTTTGAGTATAGCGGTAATATAAAAAAATATGTCGTAATCGTGTAATTTTTTACTAAAACTAAAACTAAATTTTTAATTTTATAGAAGAAATCTACAAAAAAATGGTCTCTGCTCGTGATTGGTATTTGTCTCTAGATTAATATAATTAAGATAATATTATCTTATTTATATATAGGTACCTATAATAACAACAACATGTATAAAAACAACAGCAACAAAATATTTATTTGTTGCCATTCAAATCGTTATTTGAAAATTAAAAACTATTTAATTATCAATATATTATGATTTGATGCTGTTATATTATATTATATTATATAGTTTATTAGTATATACAGTTTATTAGTTTATATAATATAATAATATTTATTAATTGTTAATACATTCAGTAAATATAGTTAATTCATATTCATATTTATATAAATATAATTTGTCAAAGCGTTTGAGTAATTTTTTATTTGTTTAATATAATATATTATTAATAAATAATTAATTATTGTTATTTGTATATGGTATATATAATATATCTATTTATTATTAATATAATGTCCACATAAAGAAGTAGGTACACATTTTCCAGGTTCGTGACTTTTAAAAACAGTGTTAGAATGTACCTAACAAAGTAACAAATATATGTATTTATTCTTAGCATTTTGTTTTTATTAAAACAATCTGATTTTTAATTAATAATATTAAATTAAATTATTTTATATTTTAATTTCATTTAACTATATATTTTTTAAATTAAATTAAAAATTGTATTTAATTGATGACTGTATAACAATAAGTCCATTTATACAGAGTTGCATTTAGAATTTTTACACCCAGTACAAACAAAATGTGTCGTCTACATTTTCAAATCAAAATTTTGTACTATTTTGTGTTACTATACTATACCTACATTCAAAATAAAAAATAAATTCCCTGTTATTTACATTAAAATAAAAATACTTATAAAATGGCATATTGGCATCCTATATACCTATTTGTGTATAAATTAAATATTTTACCACCTATATTGTTTAATATCTATATTAATTTTATGATTTAATAATATGATAGTCGATAGGAATAAAACAATAATTAATACGTACAATTATAATCTAATAAGAAATAAGATTATCAATCTTTTATAATTGAAAAACTAAAATTTTTATACAATTTCTAGGAAATAATTTTAATGTATATATAATTAAAAAATTAAATAATAATTAAATATTGATCATTAAAAATATTTTAATAATCCAGTAAAAAAAAAAAAATAATAATAATAATAAATGGCGGTAGGTGTGTACTCAATGTACTTGTATATAAATGTTATTATTTTATAAATAAAAACTAGGCGGTGAATTGTATATAATAATTATTACATTTTGTGAAAAAAATAAAATTTGAAAATTATGTTATACAATTTGTGCCTTCTTTCCATGATCACACGTCATGATCATGCCATGTCACAAAACACTACGTCAAATCCCAAGGTAATTAAAAATAATTAATTATTATCTATAAAGCTTGCGTCAATTCCTCAAAAATATCGTTCTTTTTAAATTTGATAATAGGCGTTTGAGGTTTAAAATTTACACATTATTATCATCTTAAATTCATTCGTAAAATAATATTTTAGACGTTTGGCGAATTTGATACAGTGAAAAACTGAAAACAAACGCGGAATGTCTATATTACCTATATATTATATTATATGCGTGACCAGCGTAATTTTGAATATTTTATAATTTATTATAATATGTTTTCTATGTATGGAAACAGTTTAAAAATTTAATGATCGCTATATTATGTTTCGTAAACGTAGGTATTGTAATGATTTAATCTGTTTATTTGTTTTAGCACAATCGTTACTGTAATTTTGGAATCTAAACTAATCAACGAATTCCATATGTTACCACCATACCTATATGATATATAGGTAGTTTTTGTTTCATATAATCACTATTTTCGCGAAGGCTGCACAATAATACACGAAAAATCATTAAAATGGCAAAAAAAAAAAAAAAAAAAAACAAGTTCGCAGCCTTGAATTAAACGTATGTTGTATGTACCCATACTTCAAGTGTTTAGTTAGATTTCACATTACCTGTAGTTGTAGGTATACGAACATGTATTATAAATTTATAAGTAAATATTGAATTCACTTAATCGTTTTTTTTTTTTTTTCAAACGAATAACGACTACAAAAGCAGAACAAACAATATTATTGTATTACATGATTTCGATATTAACATATTATTTAGAGCCGTATAGATGTATGATATGGTCCAACAGTACTCTTGGTAATTTGAAAATTTTTCACCCCTATAATTTACGCGTCTACTCTTACTATACTCAAATACACACACGCATACACACAAATATAAAATAATATAATATAATAAAATAAAAATATATCAATTTTTTTTCTCTCTACTGCCATTTATTAAGGAGTCCAATGTAGGCAATTTTCATAAAAACCCACATTAGTGTTGTCATTGTGGTAGTCGTAAATGAATATTAGGGCGTGTGTAGTACAGTCCCGCATATATAAAATAAGAAGGTAGTACGCGCATGCACATGTCATGGAAAACACAAGGGGAATATATGAGAAAAAAAAACTGAACAATTTAGCAGTTTTCCTTGATAAAAAAAACATTAAACATGTATGTAGTTGAATTGATCGGATTTCAATTTGAAAAAATATTTAGATTCAGCTACAAGTTTACAAGAGATCGTACGAAGTACTTTTTTACATAATTAAATTTATAATTTATGAATTGTATTTTTGAAAAAGTATTTTTTTTACAATATTTAATCATTTTTTTTATGTGGATAGAAAATGAAAATTGACAAAAGTACGACGTACGATCTCTAGAACATTTAATTCTCAATTCTAATCTTTTTTCATAATTGAAATCCGATCACGGCTACTACAAGTAGTAATATTGTCATGCGTTTAGGTAGTTTTTAACAAAAATATTGGGAGTAGAGAGGCCCCTTAAATTTAATTAAATTATTTTATCGACCTATCGTTTTAATCAGAAGTCGCTTTTGATATTTTTGTCATTAAAAATAAATACATATATGTTTTTATCGGAATATTAAATTTTGTTACGTAATATTATTTAAATAATTACGAATAATTCATTAATATAGAATTTTTTTTTATTTAAATAAGTATAACGTTATCTGAATCAAATTATTTACAAACAAAATTATGAACACAATATTTAAAAGAAAAAAAAATATTAATTATATTGATAACTGATGCAATTGTGTACATATTAATATATTATGGTAATTCTAATAAAGTCTTAAGTTTTTTGTACTAATGTACGTATGTAGATGAGAATATATTTTTAATTTAATAACACACATAATGCTAAATAATATTATGCCTTCGGCCAAATTCATCAATATAACTGATTAACTGAAACTACGTGTGTATTATGCATTTTTATTTTGCTTAATAAAAATTTATAAATAATACAGTAATCACGTTACTTGGTTATACTACGGTTATTGCAACCGCGCAATTATCAGTGGCGTAATTGTAGGGTGCAAGGGAGCACAACTCCTGCGATTTTACTAGAGAGCAAAGTTATAGTTATTAAATTTTAATAATAATAATAATAATAATTATTATTATTATTATTATTATTATTATTATTATTATTATTATTCATTATCATCAAGGTCATAAATAATTAATATACACGTTCAATAATATTAATTGGACGTGCAATATACATTTTCTTATTAAACTTTATATTTTATTTATAAAATACAATTTTATTGTGAAAGAAGTATATTGTGGTTATCGTTATTCCTATAATATTTAATTATAGTTGTATATATTACGTTCTTATACATAATAATTATATCGTACACAAAAAATTATTGTAGGTAAGCAATTACAATAATTATAAAGGTTTATTAATTATTTTAATATTTAATATTTATTCAGTAATTTTATTTTGGAGCCTCGCTCTGGTCAATTTCGAAAAGCGATAAACCTTCGCTAGTTCTATACGATTCTGAACATATACCCAGTCTATATTATATTAATATATTATATATGTGTAGGTACAAAATATATTATGTTAAAATTGATTTTATCTATGTTATTGTTAAGAGAGTTATAAATTTATAATTATTATTATAATGTAACGCGTATTAATATCTTAATTGTAGGCAGGGCCGGATCTAGGGGGGGGGGGGAAGTCGGGGATTTATCCACGGGCGTATAATTTTCGTGGGCGTATTTTAAAGGTTTTAAATTTTAAAAATTTAATTTTTAAAATGCACTTTGAAACAAAAGTCATAAATTTTATTATTACCAATATTATTTTTTCTAAGCCTGAAACTTAGAAATATTAACCATAGATTTTAGCTTTAAATACAATACACCATTAAGAAGTTCTTTTAAAAATATTACTTGATTATATAAAAATTATTTTTTTTTTTGGTTTTCAAGCTAAAATTGTTCAAATAATTTGTGATAAATAATTTATAATTGGTCCAGTATATTGCAAACGGCTTTATAAATGGTTGGTGCTCACACTACTATGTGAGCGTGCTTGATTTTTCATAAAAAAAATTAATACTAATTCTGGTCTTTTCCCTGAAATTTCCTGAAAAGGGCGTATATTTTTAATTTTCCCCGGGTGTTAAAAAGTTAAGATACGGCCCTGTTTGTAGGCATATTTTATCATCCATATAATTTTATGTTAAATTCAAATTTTTAATAGTAAACACGTTTTTTTATTTTTTGGGGAGTTTTTTAATCGTTATAATTTCATAATGTTATAATATCTAGTATAGCTGACGTCTGTATAAATAATTGATTTAATTAAATTAATGTTGACTATATAGTAAATCAAGTTATATTAGGTTTACTTAACATCTGTATTCTGTATGACATCCATATGTAAACGCACGCAAAAAATAATACACTTGTGATAGAATATAGATTATAGGTTAGGTCTTAGGTTTAATATATATATATATATACATAGGAGTAGTACACAAATACAAAGTGATTTTTTAGTTATTTAAATTTTCAAAGACATGTTACGCAAGTATACACACAAGTACCAACAAATGTACAATAAACTGTTTTTCATATGATATATTCTTATTTTTCACTAATTAAAATATATAATCAAACGATATTTTACATGGTTTTTTTCAATTTTGTTATGATATAATTCAATTAAAACAAAATAATAATATGAATTCGCGATAACACGATATTATATTTAAAAAAAAAGAAAACTTGTTTATTTTTGCTTGCATAAAATATTTTTTATATAGTACATTACCTATAACAAATTTATACACGTGGCAAGTTTATAATACTCGTATGTTTAACAAACAAAGGTGGACAAAACTAGTCAAAAATCTTATTTTTTTAAATGTATTAATACATTGTTTGGTACTTAATTAATTTTACCGTTAACAATATTATACCTAAATTTAATAATTAGTTAAAAATTTCATTACGTTATCGTATTTGTTTGGAATAATATTGTGATGTCTTTATTAAAGTCATTGCGAAAGGAGCAGAAGTTTAAATTTTAAATAGGAATGTAGATAATATATTTTTATGAATATGTAATAACTAGGTATACTAATAATTATTAATATTTAATACGTATAGTATACAATTTAAATAAGTATTATTCGAATTGTTTTACTTTTTATATGTAAATTTAATACCAGAAAATGAGTATTTATATGAATATTAAAATTTAAAATGCCAAAATGTTTTTTGAAAAAGATAAATATTAATTTTTGTCAGTACCTACTGAGTTTTTGTATTATAATTTAAACCCAGTAAACTTAATTAATATTATTAATTATTTACTTTTTATTATAATAATCTAAGTTTACTAAAGTTGACTGGTGAATTCCCCCTTCCCATCAGGAACATAAACGAAATATTTTTTTTTTTTTTATATAGTTTATTTAATTAATCATTATAATGCTTTAAAAAAATTAAATTAGTATACTATCAATTTTTGATAAAAAAATATATATATATATATATTTATTTTATATTTTTAGTTAAATAAACAATGTATCAGCAAATGGTTAGCCGTTAGCAAACCATTTCGTTACGTTCCATGTCGATATTGTTTTCGAGATTTATTGGGAATTATTCGAAATTCGATTAATTATTCAATTGTATATATGTTATTATTTATCAACAAAAATTTTAAGTGTTTATCAATATTTTAAGTGCTCATAAAGAAATTATAAGAAAGAAGAACGTGTTTTGCAGTTTATACATAATATAGATAATAGATATTATATATACCAAAAGTCAGATTTCAAAAATATGCAATAAGTCGAAAGTTATTCTTGAATATATTCAAATATATCTAGTGATTTACCATTCACCCTGTACATATTATTCAATTTAACAAATTTTATTTGGAAAATGTGTTAAATTTATTGTTAGTAATTGGTATTTTAATTTGTTCAGTATGCATTATCAATTTTTTTTTGTTTCAATAAAAATATTAATTAGATTATTAATTATTAATTAATAACAGGTTAGAGCACGTTGGGGTGACTTAATTATTATATAATTAATGTTCTCGGAATTAAGGAATTATTAATTTAAAAACGAATTAATATATTATTGGTCAATTAGGTTAAAAATGTAAATAGGTTGAACAAAAATAACAGGTCGCTTATTTTATAATAATTATATTATCATTTATCGTTGTCGATATCGTTTTATGATTTCGTTTGATGGACGGGTATATTTGGTATATATTACTATAGTTACTTATTACTTTTTGTAAACTCGACTACATTAGTGGAATTATTTTAATCACGTATTAATTTTATTACTATCTAAAAAAAATAAATAAAAAAACATCGGTTCATAAAAGTCATAAATGAAAATCTTTAGAAAAATGTACAGTGAGAAATTAAATTTTTGGATCTTAAAATATTTCGGAATATCAAATTTATTACATATAAAATTCTGTGAGGGGTTTTCAACAATTTTCTGGGGGTTCAAAATTTCAATAGAGTGTATAAGAATGTTGATAATAATTTAAATAAAAAATTATACATATTTACCTATTGTATAACATACAATGAATACATTAGAATATATTCTTAAGATTTAATTACATTATTCGTTGGTCGCTCCTGCATGACATTCTTGTATACAACTGTAGCGCTATAATACTGCTCATCGTTCTCACTATTACGAAATGAAAAAGAAATTGCGCTAAATTTTTTACGTCGGTGCGTCCGAAAACACGTGCTCTGGAGTAAAAATTAAAACAAATTTTTTTCTTGTTTAAATTTATAAATTTACGATCATACATTTGCTTACGTTAACAATATAATCATTTTATTTCTTAATTGATACATAATATCTAATCGTATATGTATCTTGAATTTTCACCGTTGTCATCATTATATTATTCAATACATATTTTAATAATAATAATAATAATAATAATAATAATAATAATAATAATAATAATAATAATAATAATATTAATAATAATAATAATAATAATAATAATAATAATAATAATATATGCATATTATGTATTTTTATACTTTTTCTCTCGCGTGTTCGCGTTGACCTTGCCCTTCTCCGCTGACAATTATTATACGTATAGTGTTATATACGCGCGTATAGACGAAGATCACCTCGCGTCAAGCGTACAACTTATTCTTTCGCCGGTCGTCAAAAGAATACACGCCATCGTCGTTATTACCAATACCTATTGTATATTTTATTATTAACTTTTATGTATCTTATTGTTTCTATCGTCGTTCGATTCGGGTTTGATTTATATATATATAATACTATTATCGCGTTCGTTCGTCGTCGACCGTTTATACTCCCATCTACCCTTTTCCCAATATTTTCCACGGACCTCGCGTCCTTCGACCGAAGACATACGACATGGCGTACACGCCGTTCACGCCGTTCAGCGAATACCTGAAGACGGAGCAACGGAAATATCCGAAGATCAACGTTGCCGACGTTGAAAAGTTAAAAGAGGATCTGAACGACGACAAGAATTTGCCACCGATAACAGGTCGTTCATAAAATATTATTATATTATCGTATTTGCGCTCCGTATTTTAATAATTATTATACATTTTTATTTTTATTTCTTGGGAGGTTTATACTAACTTACAAACTTAACTCAACTAAGGGGGCGTCCGGCGTCACGTCCTTCAACTTTTTATTTTATTTTTGAAAATCGTTTTGTTTCGCTAACATTTCTGAAAAGTGAAGAGGATTTTTTCTGCGATTTCACTTAGTATACCTAACTATACATGTACTGATTTAACGCGTTATAAATCATAACGACCATTAAATTAATAATACTTAATAATATTATAATGGTCGTAATACCGCAACGATTGATTTTAAACTTCCAACGTTTCAATTTTTATTAAAATAGTTTGTTTTCTTGAGATACATTTTTTTTTTTTAGTACAATCGATACTACGAAATTATATATACCTATTTAATTTAAAGAATTGTATTTTTTTGATCGTATATATTATACATTTTTTATTATTTGAAATTATATAAAATTAGGTATGTTTTTAAATAATTAAATTTGATATTATGAAATAAGAAACCATTATTTGAAATTTTTTATTAATATATTATGAATAAATTTTATAAATTTGAATTAAATATTAATATAATATAATATTTTATGATTTATTGTTCATTTTAGACAAACAATATATAACATTTCTACACAGCTGTTATTATAATTTAGAATTAACCAAAGAAACCATTCAAAAATGTTTTAAATATTATTTTCTCGATCCACAAGTCTTTTGCCAAATTGATCCATTGTCCACGGACACAAAACTTGTTTATAATAGCATGTGAGTATATTTAACTAATATTGAATACCTATATTATTTTGATTTTATGAAATACATATAATACTCATATTATAAATAAAAATATCAAACAGTTAATCGAATAGTACCTATATACTATAGACATGTTCAAAACCGATAAATTATAAATTAAAATATATACATTGATAATGCGAATGAAAAAAATAAATTGCAGAACACTCTATTATACAGAGGGTCACTATAACCCAAAATATAGACTTTGTGCAGTTTGCATAAACGTCCAGTGGTATAATTTACAGTTCTGTAGTCCCATTAATTTAATTAATCTGTAGTCTCCCATTAATAAACCGCGGATACACAGCTCTGTAAATTATCATCGCATGGTTATACTCGTATATAACGAAACTAAATAATAATTATATAAATTATTTAATTAATTTGTAAACTACGAGTACAAGTTTGATTTTAGTATACTGAAACTTTTTCAGATCTGTTATAATAATTAATATGATTATGATATTGAGATATCATCTGTATATATATGTAGAATGTAGATATAAGAAATATAATGTATTATTTTCATTATTGATCAGCTATATTTTAAATTTTTTCTATATGTCGGTAACGAATTTTCGTTTTGTTATCACTAATCACTATACTCGTATTATATCATATAGTAGATAATTTAACACATCGTGGTAACATTTTTTTTCTTTACTGAATATACGGTTATCAATAAAATAAAATGTCTTTCTTTTTTTAAATTTTATAAAGTCATTAAAATATTACGCAGAATGATTAAAGTAAATTTCATATCCGTTAATATATTTAGTATTTACAAACGGATTTTTATGCAACCCGCCCTTTAATATTATAATATTATTGTCGTTTTTATAGAAAACATGTTTATTTACTGGTTTTCCGCAGGAGCATAGGACAGATACCCTGCACCAACACCGATAAATCCGATCGCATTTTATACTTGGAGATCAAAGACACCAGTGTTGTAAATTATGAGGCGCTTTACAAATATCTCGCCATGTGGTTTAATTACACGCTACTGACGCACGGAAATAGCGATGGGTTAATTATTGTGTTCAATACAAACGGACTGTCCTGGCGTCATATCATCAAATTACCTATCGGGTTAACTAGTAGATTGTTAAAATTTCTAGAAGTACGTCTAAAAGTATATAGTTGCACCGTCTATAATTTTGTATTACGAAAATTTTTTTGTATTTTGTAATACGTATTTAACGATAAATATATAATATTCATCAAAATATAAATATAAATATTTTATTTTATCATACATAAAATCAGTGCTCGATTTGTAGGGGGGACGGAGTACCTCTTCTATTTTTTATTTTTTTGAGCGTACCTCTACTAATTATTAAATCCCCCATGATATTACATGTACTTAAGCATATTAGAAGGGACGCTAATTTTTTTGAAAGTCTGATAGTCCCCCTAATTCTTTTTCTTCAAATCAAACACTGCATAAAATGTGTCATGTATGTTTAATGGATTGTGTTCATTGGTGTAAGTCACTTTCAAAATGTAACCGACAGTAACATTATTATAATATTATATAGTTACCTACGAATAAAAATAGTAACTAAATTAGTTTTTCGTTACTAATTTACTATAATTGAAAAATAATTCGCTACCTTACATTTTTTTTTCTACTGATAACAATAAGTAACCGGGTAAAAGATAAAGACGTAGGGTATTTTTTATGCATTTTTTTAGCGTTTTATTTGTAGAGTATAAAACTTAATATGTTTATCATTATCATATATAACATTTTTTGTATCGTACATATAACAATACCTAAAACACAATTTTATATTCGTTTTTGTTTAATGCCTTTAAATTATTTTCTCTTTAAATAATTGAGATATTATATATTTTAACTACATTGAATATTAGAAATCCGAAATACTCGTATATGGTAAATTGAAAATGTAATGCGTTACTTTACAAAGTCGTATTTAAAATTAATATAACCATAATTATTTAAATGTTACTATCAAAAATTAATAACGAAGTTACCACATAGATACTAAAAAAACGCGTTAAGTTATTATTCAACAAAATTTACATATAATTTTACATAGGTATAATATAATAATATATATTATATAATATATATTTGTATATTTTTATGAATCCGTCATTAAATATTAATTATTATTTATTTAGACTGGCTTACCAATGCGTTTAAAAACTATACATCTGTTGAACGCAGGATCGGCTGCTCAAATGCTAATGAAACTGATCGCACGAGTTTGCAATCCAGAATTACTAGAAAGGGTATAGTTTCAATATAATAATTATTATTATGTTATGAATTATTAAGTAGTTCATAATTCATAAATCGAATTTAGTCTGATTCATATAATACGTGTATAGTTGTATACAAAAATATAATATTAGGTATTATAATATAATATTATTACAAAAACTACGTCGAATAAGGAAATGAAACATACAATAAACACACCATAGTTTGTTTTTAATTTATATATTATATTTTTCGATTTTTAAAGGAATGTGTGAACTACACCAATTACGGTAAATAAAAATTTTAGACATTGTAAAATAATATTGGAAAAATTCGTATTATTTTAGACTATTAAATAATATAATATAATATAATTTTATAATATTTTAACGTATAACGTTACTCAATAATTAACATATTAAAAATAATAAATAACTGGTTTGGTTAATTATTTATATAATTAATGCAATTAATCTAAAATTTAATTTAACTTATTCATAATTATTAAATTTTTCACGCACATAACTTATATTCCATAATATATAAAAATATGTTTATAATAATATAACCGCAATTTTTTTGAACATGGAATATTTTATGTTAATATACATCATATATTAATATATTATATATACATTTCCAATGGTATTTTATTATAAATTACTAAAATATATTATTTATATTTAATTAAATTAATAATATTTATAAATGAAGCTAAATCCATATATTAAAGAAACATAGAAAATAATAGATTAGCCATTTTTATCGTGAAAATTTGAGGTGGAAGGTGGGGAAAGTGATCAATTTCACGCACGTTCAAAACCAAAATTAAGTCTCTTTCAAATATAATTTTATAGAAAATGCATATTATAAATGCTAAAATAAATGTATACAAACATATTATTAATATTATTTTATATACGCGCATGATATTTGTAATTATAACTGAATTCTATGAAAGTACATATTTTAATTTGTTCATAGATTAAATTACATTCACCTGGATCTACGGATATTTTCAATTATGTACCGAAAGCAGTAATGCCGTTAGAAGTCGACGGCTTGGGAAAATCGCATATTTACATCAGCGGTAAATTAAACGCGTTTCCAAGAAAAATAGTAAATTTTATTAATTAAATTAATTATTTTCAGAGGAACTATACAAAAATCTGAAAGAAATTCGCAACTTTTTTCTGGAACAAAATGAAATATTAAACAACCAAATTATGTATATTAATGAACATTCTAACAAAGATAAGGATTAAACAAATCGACTAAATACGTATAGTAATATTTCGACATTATAGTCAATACTATAAAAGGCATTTAAATACTTTTGTGCAATAATCGAAATTTTTTATGAGAGGCTAATTTTGTATTTTTTTTTAGGTTGTTTATATTATTATCTTAAAATTTTTAATTTAATTATGTATGGTGTGAATGTGTAATAAAATAATAACTAATAATTAATAATAATAGCTAGTATTATAAGACTACGTGTAATACCTTGTTATTTTGCACGGAGTAACTAAACATACATTGCGTATTGTATATTGCATATACAAATCTCCTTAAATTTTAATGAAATCATTATGTTTGTTTATGTAATTTCGTATTTAAGGGTGTGTATTATAATAATATATTTTATTTTACACTGTAATAAATTCGAACCTCGATAATTCGAATAAAAATAATGAATTATAGTTCTCTACATAAATCGATATTGAAATTGATTCAGTTTCAGTAAAATTCGAATTTTTTTGTCCTGTACTTTTATAACAATTCGAACTTTTATTATCTTAAATAAACTTATTTTGGAATTATTATACTATCATAATATATATATATATATATATATACTTGTATATTTATAGTTTATCAATAATTCTTAAATTTTTATTATATCTCTGCTATAATCGTTTTATTTTATAAACCTCTTTGTAATAGGAATAAAACGGATGTCATAAAGTACAAGGTGTTTGTAGCCAACAAATTATCTCAAAAATGAATAAACAATTTTTTTTAAATAAAGTATACATTTTTATTTCAATTAATAATTTTTTTTTTCTTTCGGTAATTTGAATTCTCACTAAATCGAAAACCTCGTTAAATTGTATTTTCGATTAATTAACATGTATTTCGAATTATTGAGAGTCTGCTTTAATAAGGTATATTAATTATTATATTATAATGTTATTGATAATAATTATTAGTTTGAAATATGATTAATTGACATTGATTATTTTACAAGAATTGTTTAGTGCATTTTTTCTTTTTTTTTTGTACTTTGTTATAAATTACGTTACACGTTACTTGGATAAAATGGAATTGTTTGAAAAATAAAATTATTTTTTTATTTAGTTATAATTAGAATATGAAATACTCGAAATTGGACAAACCAATACGATATTATTAATGATTCTGCAACGACATGGAATTTAGTTTGTATCAAGATGATTATAACGACATTTTAAATTTTAAACATAACGGTATATTTTTATTTATTATAAATTTATAATATAGTTTCTACGTAATAATTTCTTTTACGATCATCAACTTTTACTGATTGTATATAGTTTTATTTGGATTAATGGTAGAACGTTCTTTTTGAAATGTTTATCTACAGAAATTAGAAACGATAGTTACTATTTCAGGTCTTATATTACATATTATGTATAATAATATAAGTGTGTAACCTAACCATTATTACGGGTCAGCTGCTATAATTGTTTCTGTGTATTATATTTGTTCCTGGTTAATATACATAATTTAGCGTCCGATAAATTGTGTTAAAAATATTAAGCGATCGCATAAAAAAAAAAGTGTTATCGATTTCATTAATTGAAATATACCTATAATGTTCGTTTAAATTAACAATCAAATCAGCCATCACATCGCGATGTTAACAAGTGTTATTTGTCGAATTTTAAAAAAAGTATACAGCATCGAATTCAAATAATGAATTTCAATTGATCATTGGTTCATTTGCTGATGAACAAAGACCAATATAATATTATTATGTTTAATAGGTAATTATTGTATACGGGACGAATATACTAATATATACCTATATATATATATATATATATATATATATATATATATATAGAGAGAGAGAGAGATGCATGATGTAATTTCAATAGTTTTTATACGTCAGTAATAAAATAATGAATGTCACAAGTATTTGTTATTGTTACTTATTATTTTTTAGTACATACCATAATATATTGTTAATTATATATTATATATAATTTATTAATATTAAATATTTTTAAATTATTATTGATAGACTTTTGGACAAAACGTATTTTACAATATAATGTTACCTACATTAAAATAATATTAGGCATTGTGTATTTATTATTTTCATCGTAATGTAATATTTTAATGACAGTATATTCGTATTATACGGGGTAGCCCAAAAGTCAATTCCTGCTCTCATACGATAAAAAAAAAAAGATTAAAAATGTTTCCATATATACCTATATGTATGTATGTATAACGAAAGTATAAATATAATATGAAACCATCACGTCAAAAAGAAACGAGAATTGAGTTTTGGACCACTCTGTATATTGTCCACGTCATTGCGATTATCTGAAGACCGAAGGTATGAAATGAAAATTATTGATCCCCGACTATTCATATAATATTATAATCTACAATTATTTTAATTAATCCGTGTAATATTATAATATTTTATTTTAAATAATAATTTTTGTATTTTCCGTGAAGTGTGATATATTATGTGTATTATGCGATTGTGTACGTAATGCGTTCCAATTTCTAAATGTTATTTATCTAATATATTGATTCGACGAGATATTTTATTCGTTTTCGTATATAGAACGTTTCAAATATTTTTAGCTTCGTACCAATAATTATATTGTTGTCACAAAATAAACATCAAATGGTGCTTTCTGGCTCGTTTGTCAAATACGAAATAACCAAACAACTTTCGTATAAGTATAATGTCAATTCAATTTCAGTTATATGATTATGAAACGATAATAAAGTTATGGCCATTGTCGACCTACATATTAGTTGTTGGACAGAAGAATAATATATATTCAATTAATCAATAAATGTTTTTCTCTTTGTTACGAAATTAATATTGTTACATTATAAAAATTAAAAATACTTAGTCCCGATGTGTGGATATCTCATCACACACGTAAATTCTCGTTGCATTTTCAATTTTTTTTTTTTAGTCAATTTAGATTTGTTTTTAGATTGCCTAAATAAGTATAACTTATTAACTTTAGAGTCTTCGAACTCTAAACTTTCAAATGTTTTGTATAACGTACGTATGTTAAACATAAGACATAAGACATAACAATATTAAAGTTCATCGATGAATTTATTAAAATATTTTATATGGCGTCGTCACATTATTTTTTGTTTATTTTATTTGTATGATTATAAAATATGAACCGACTAATTAATATGATATCACTAATATTCACTGTTAGGTATACAACTTACATAATATTAATAAATAATTAGTTTTAATAATTATGTTAAATAATTATCATAATTAATATAATATCGTTTATTTCTATGATTAATAATTGCAAATTTTAGCTTCAATAATAGAATATTTTTAGATTTCGAGCGAAGCGAAAAATGTATTGGTTTTACAATAATGCGTGTCTTTTGTATGTAGACACTTTTTTTACCCGATAAACGATTTTGAGCGAATTGCATTAGATAATATATTATGTAGGTATCGATTAAAATGTTTACATTTATCAGTCTCTACGTTCAATATAAATATTTTATCATAAAACCCCTAATTGAGTCACCTACATACCCAAATCTGACAGTACTTCACTCAAAGTCGGTTTTCGAATATAATGATTTATTATTGCGTTCAAATGTTAATCAAAATTCAACACAATCATCTTTACACCTGGATCCCTTCCTAACCAGTATGCCTCTCCTTGCTTTTTGAATATTAATATGTTTTATTATATAACAAAGAATTATAATAAAATATTCAGTTATCAATTATTAAATGTTAATATTCAGAATATCAATATTTAATATATGTATGTATATATTATAACGTTAAGTTATATTTGGATTATATATTATTGCAATAATAATAATAAATAATTGTGACGATATACATATTTCTGTTGCTCATTTGTAAGTTGTAATAAGAATAACCAGTAAATAAATCACACATGCAAACAACACGTACATCACAATATAATCAATAACTAATATTTTGATACTTATTTGAAGATAAGTCGGACAACCGAATTATATTGCCAACAAAATGTATAAAACGTCAATATACGATTAAAATAGAATAACACTTTACAATGAAAAATGTATTAAACGTTTAAGTGCATAAAATTTTATGTAGCTTCTGGTTTGGAAATATTAAAAATGCACATTTCAGAAATTTACTCGTGATCAAAAATTCTAAATACCGTCACGTGATAAAATATGATTATTTTTTTTTCTGTGGAACTGTTAATATTTCGAATTTGTTTTTAAATTTCAATATACACTCACGTAGACTATTAGGTATAATATTAAATTATATATAGTGATACACGCAACGTGTGTAAACTAATATATTGTTCGGCCAGTAAGTATAAAAAAATATAATTTTACAATTTCGCCTATACATAGATTTTATATGTTTTATAAAAAAATTTGTAAAACGTCGAATTTTATTGTTTAATCCGTTTGAATCATTTTAAATTATTATTTATTATTATTCACACACACACGCTCGCATATAAACACTGAAGATATATATTTTGTATTAATTAAAAAAAAAAAATTCGCCAAATTAAAATCGACTAATTTTAAAATAGATAAATAATATTAGTTTTTTACGTTCGTCATATCATTTGTACTCGTATATATTAAGTATTGTCGGTGTAAATTATTTCAATTTCAAATTTATTTTATTTTTAGTTTTTTTTTAGTTAATTAAATAATCGTAATATTATAATAATATTTCATAATCAAAACGCTGATTTTTGTTCAAACATATTATTATAATAGGCAGGTATATACTGCAAACATTAACAATATATCATTATAAATTAATAATATATTATTCGTTTTAGGTAAATTTATTGTTAATATTCAATGAACGTCGCGTTATTCCATTGTTTTTATTACTATTATCTATACCGTTTATTCGAACTTGTTAACTTTTAGTGAATAAATTATATTTTAGAAATCTGTTTTCATTTATCAAGGTGGCGAGGTTACAATATACGAGATTATAATTGCAATTAATTTATATTATTTTTCGAAATAAATGGTTTTTACAAAAATATTAATTATATAATAATAATATACATTATAGTATACACGCGTTTATATTATTATATTATCATTAATTATTGATAAAAAAAAAAATACGATTCGTATTTTGTGTTTCGAGAAAAACAAAAACAAGTGCATCGTATTATATTATAATATATTAATATATTTTTTATGTATATTAATATATCTCGTTAGGGTTATTGAATGTTAAAAATAGTAATAAATCACTGACACGATATAAAGTAATAATCATACAGGTCGTTAAAAAGTTTATCAATTGAATTTGACGCTATAGTTGTTTTTTTTGTTTTCAAATGTGCATTTTATCATTACGGTTTTCATATTCATTTCATATTATAATATCCTATAATCGTATAATGACTATTACGGGGAAATAAATAAATAATAAAATTATATTGTTTTTTCTAAAAAAAGAAAAAAAAAAATAATAAATATGCGGCGCGAATGTTACAAAGAATCGTAACGAACTGTATATTATTATTATATTTGAAATTAAAAATATAAACTAAAATACAAACGTCATTTTTACGCACCAAGTTATAATATTAAAAATTAGCAATTAATAATCTATTGATATATCTACTAATTTCAATTTTATATGTAATTATATTTATGTAGTCCGCTATCGATTTTTTAACTTTTCATTGCCTCGTTGATCTGTTATCATATCGATATCGAGCAACGATAACACGATAAGTATATGACAAACAATGCAACGTGCGATTGATTACTCGGGTACCGGCGTTATAATATTTAATTATCTACATTTAATATTAGGAGCGTGTTTTATTTACCGTAGGTATATTAAAAAAAAAAAAAAAAAAAACGATAATTAAAATATGCATTATGTAATAATAGATTTCAAACTGTAATGTTATTTAATATTATTTGTATATTATATTTCTTTCTTGTTGTTATGTATGAATGGAAATGATGTATTATTATTCGAACGAATGACGGAATGACTCGTTCCGAAGGACATTGTATTTGTTTTTTTTTTTTTTTTTTCTTCTGTTAACGAGTGGATTATATTGCAGTGATATTCATTGTGATAATGATTAAATTATACGATAAAAAAAAAAAAAAAAAAAAAAAAAAAACAATTTATTTAAAATATTACTTATATAATTTTTCTAATAATCTCTTTCCGTTCGATTACGTTTCGAACAAAAAAGATAAGAAAACATAATATCAATATGCATATGGCATTGTATCGTATTATTTTCCCATTTGCAGTTCGATATATACGAGAATAATAATTTGATAAAAATGTAAATGCCGATACAAAATGAAATTTAACGAGTATAATATTTTATTATAATAATATGATGGTAACCGGAAGTTTTAATTTAATCGTCATAAAAATGTAACTAAAATCAAATATAATTTGATTAAAAGTTTTGTTCGGATTTTCAGAAATTACCCATCACCTTATTTACCAGGCCGATTTGGATTTTCAATCAAATCATAAAAAAATACGTCTTGTATAATACGAGGGGATACGTTATGAAGTGCACGAACACACTTTGACACACACACACACGTCCATATAATTATTATGTATATGAAAAAACCAAAATGTTTCTAATATATTGACAACGAATTACAATTGAACCGCTAACAAGTTATTCTTATTCGTGAGGTGTATGATTTTTATCTATAATATGTACGTTATTGTATACATACTTGGTAAAGTATTAACGTCATATTATCATTATTATATTCGCATAACAATATTTTGTTTTCATTTCGCCTTACTATGATAATAATAGGACTGGGTCGATTATAAATATAAATAATTATGATTTAAAATGTTTCCTCTTTCAATTATTAACGTATATTTTATTTAATATTTATCGGTAACCCAGATGGAAATTTCATTCGTATGCCCAATATCAATACATCGTCTAGTAAAATAATTAAAATAAATATAATCGATATTAAATTTTACAATAATAATATAATGTAAATTAATATACGCGTATTAATGATAATATTATTTTAACTGTGATTTTACAAAAATTAATTTCATAATTTGAAATATTTCTTATCGCAGTTTTAATTGCGTTTAGATTATACTCATATTAGGTACGTATTATACCGTAACGCGTTTAATATTATTTTACTATATTTTTTTTTTTTATTATATACGTAAAATATACGATATGGAAGTGTAATAGGTACGTCCTATTGAACGCGGTTAAATTAGTTTACATATAATACGTATTTAATATATTATAAAAAACGATTGGAAGAAAAATTACGACGGACATCGTAATACCGAGAAATTCCGTGATTTACACCTATGTATATATACCTATAATAATATTCTAATCTGAAGAAATGTAAAAAAATACAGTGCAAATATTATTTTTAATTTACATAAAGATACACAAATACACGCATTTATTTATTTATCATATCATAAACGGGATATATAATCTTAATATGCATTTTAACACGTCAAGAAATAGTACCTACTTTTTATATATTTTTTTTTTTATTAGAATTAATAATTAAATTACCTACTTATTAACAGTATTACGTACTGTATCAATTTTAAATAATATTCGTATCAATATTATAATTATTGTGTATACTTAAATCTACCGCAAGATTAATATAATATACAGAATAATATTATTTTTTATTGATACTAAATATATTGTATTATACAACTAAAGTTATGAATTCAGTCGATACACCGATTAAGGAATATTTTAATTTTTATCGAGTTTCTCAATAACCGGGTTACCTTACCGGGTTAACTTTACGAATATTACGCGCGTTTGTGGTACATATACATGGTATATACATGGTATATACATGGTATATACATGTTACCTGTATATATATTTATAGTCCAAATCGACGAAAAAATAATATACAATGTTATTATACTCTTATTATCGGTAAGTATTATTACTTTTTATTTTTCCGGTGTTTATTCAAATTTAATGGGGATATTATAATATATTATTCTATATATATATTTTTTTAAAGTACAAATCTAACAATTTTTATTCGCTTTAAAATATTCTATAATATACACTCGTAGTTTATAACATGAAATGATTACGTATAAATAACGTTTAAAAATAATTATATAACAATAGTCTAATTATTCGGGACCGCGAATAACAATAATAATTATTATACGTCACGAAGAAAATAATGATAATAATAATAATAATGATAATAAAAAAAGTATACCGGGTTCTTAATAAATAAAAAAAAAAAAAATAAGTACGTCCGGTCACCGCGGCGATAATAATATTCGTTTTGGTAAAAGTCCAGAAACCGTTCGGATCTCGCGATGATGACGCGGATCCATCGACTCGTCGTAATATTTTATTGTAAATTTGTAATATCATACGGAATAAATAAAAAGCGACCCGATTTATTATCTCACACGTATATTATTATTTTTATCGTACGGTCTGACGTTTTTTTTTTTTTTTTTTTTGTCGCGTTCTATAAATATAATATTATAATATATAAGGACAGCTGGAAAAGTAATTATATTTGAATATTTTATAATTTTTAATTTTATTACGCGCGCGAATCCACCAGGAGGACTGGAGGAGATTATATATTATATATTGTACCATAAACGTGTTTAGGATCGTTACGTAATAAATTGTACGATATTTATTTTTTATCGGATCGCGAAACGCGTTATCGCCGTATATTTAGTGTATTATTATTATTATAAAACGCGATGTTGTTGTTGATGCTGTTTTTTTTCCTATATACGAGAGTAGACGTTATATTATTATTAATTTATTAATATTGTTTTTTCGTTTAAGTTCTCTTAGGACCGATGGGCGTGGTTGGGATAAGTTTGACCGGCCGTGCCCGACAATTCGCCGGCTCCTTTCAGTAATCCGACGACGATCGTCGCGGCGTGCGTATTATTATTACAACGAGTACATACGATAATAATAATTATTATTGTATAATATAATAATATTATTATCGCGTTGATATTTCATTTATAGCGTTCGTAACTTTGATATTTCGTATATAATAAACATTTTAATACAATCGTAACGCCGGCGAATCGGCCAACTCTGCGGTTCGGTGGTAGGTATAACGTTATTATTATTATTATTATTATTATTATTATTATTATATCGAAAGTTCCGCGTCTCGGGCCGCGGCGTTTTTTTTTTTGTTTCCCCGGTCCGCGTTGTTTAAAAGAGGGAAGAAAAAAAAATCTCCTCCCTGGTTACGGCCGACACGCATCGTAATAAAATATATACGTATTATATTATATACACGGTTACATTATTATAATAATATTATATTACGAGTATACCTGTATACCTGGTTTCCATCCGACCGTCGTTGTATACCGCAATCAAGGTTGTTACCGCCATCGGTTAACGTATAATAACACTATTATTATATTATTAAACCGTCGCGGACAAGGTGTGTATATATTATTATTATTAATTTATTGTTATGTTGATATTAATATGTTATTATTTTAGCACGCGTTTTTTTCTTCTTCAAAAACATCAAAATTCGTACATTTTGCTCATATTATATATTAATATTGTAATAATTATAACCAAGCTGGTTAACCAAATAACGATATGACACGTACGTAAAATTTGTAATATATCGTATTTCGTATTTTGTCTAAAAACGAATATCGTTTGTTTTTACGTTTTTACTCATCTGTAGATTTTTATACGTCCAAATCGTATTATTAGCACGCAATACAATATAATATAGGTAATATAAAGATAAGTAGGTATGTGCTCGTATAACGATATATTTTTTTTTTTTCATGAATTTCCGCTTTTACGGTTTATAATTTATATAATGTTATTATGGTCGTGTATTTTTATTTTCGGTCGAAACGACCCTGAAATTCCGTAACCCGTGTTAGATGTATACGATTCAGCAAATCTTTCTCAAGATCTTCCCCTTGACCGTGTACGGTGTACAAGTACTGGTTATTATTATTATTATTATTATTATTATTGCACTTTACTGTCGAAAACGTCGTTTCCACTCAAGATACACATTAACATAACCACATACATAATAATACACATACATAATAAACGTATACAATCTCGTATACGACGTCACGATAATAATAATTTAATTAATCACGACCGCGATATTATTATTGCATACGCGTATAATTTTTATTTTATCTCGTCGTTCGTTCAATTACAAAATATTCCAAGTACTGCTAAATTAAAATGGCGGTTAAAAATAAAAATAAAAATAAAAATAAATAACAGGTCAATATAAAAATCGGAACAGCGCGCGATTTGTCCGGAAAACGTGTATTCGAATCTGGCGCGGAAATCTCGAATGTATATTTTTTCGACCTAACCTAACATAACCGGACGATTTTTTTTTTTTTATAAATCTAAGACTTACAGAAATATCGCGTTAAACGTACAAGTCGAAAAAGAAAACTCGAAACTTTCGTCCGGACGTTATATTATGTAGGCATAAGTATATAAAAAAAAATATTTCCCATCGTTATACCGCGTGTTTGTTTAACGTTTATAACCTATATATTATAATATTATTACAGGTGTGTTATAATAAATTGTGTATCGTTCAGAAAATAATATAAACCCGTCGTATTTTAATTATTCAACCGCGGTATAACGTATACGTGTTTGAGGTTTGACCGTAAACAAAAATGTCCGTTTTTCGTTATTATTTGTATTCCACAATAATATATTCGATTTACCCAGATATTATTTGAATAATATTACGTATAAAGTATAATATCGTATTATAATGCGTACGACGTTTTTTTTTTAGTTTTTTTTTTTTTTTTATACAGCCGTATGGAAATTTCCACGGTGTAATGATAAAATAAGATTTTTTTTTTTTATTATTATTCCGTGTCCATTCGTACGTTAAAATTAATTAATTATAAAAGAGGTGAGCCAATATAAACGTGTTCGATCCGTCGATTATACCGTAAATATTATAATAATATTATCGTGTACACGGGTACGAACCCGAAACGATTAGAAATTAGATCGTAACTTATAAATCCCGACGTCCGGTCTAATGGTTTAAAAATGTAAATTTTTCGAACCCTTAACAACTATTCATATTTAATATACGCGCCGCGGGTATGCCCGAGTTATAATTTATATTCTTTCGGGAGAAAAGACATGTGCGTGCGTGTTTTTTTTTCTTCCACAGTGATTTCTCCCGCGTACGTCCATTAGAGATACGTTGTATTATAATAATATTATTCTTCACAATTATACACCTAACGAAATACACGATGCCGGTGCGAGTGTGTACAGTCGCGTGTACTATAGTCGCCGAGAACGTAACAGGGGGTGACCGGAGCAGGTATATACCAGGTATTTGGTATAATATAATACAACGGTCGGGTCGTCGCTATATACGTAAAATACGTTCGTACCTCCTATATTATACAGGTACTCCACTCGTCGGCGGTTATAAATGTTATAATATACTATAATATAATATAATAATATAATATATTCTTTGGGTATCGGGAGGATAATATTATGATAATCGTTCGTCGTATTTAACACGACATTTTATTTATTAAAATAATAATAATAATAATATAGTTTCTATATCCGTATAGAAAAAAATCGTAAAAATTAAATTTGCGGACCACGTTACCGCAATATCATGTTATATACAATATCGTAAACCGCAGTCGCAGGAGTTAGAAAAACGACGAGAATTCCATCCGTTATCGCGGATAAATATACGTTACTATCATACTTATTATATCAATATTCTAATATTCGAATATCTGCCTAATATAAGATTTCGCGGACAATAATATAATAAATCGTAATTATTATTATTATTAAACCGTTGCCGATCCGTTTGGACCGATGCGAATAATAATAATAATAATAATAATAATAATAATAATAATAATAATAATAATAATAATA
>JAIUCT010000008.1:14182522-14199443 GCA_021307375.1 Tetraneura akinire | reverse complement strand
TAATAATAATAATAATAATAATAATAATAATAATAATAATAATAATACAATCTCGTTTGGACGGCCAAAATCGTTTCGGCGCCCGTTTATCCGGAATTTGACGCGGATCTCTCGCGGAACGTCCGTTGTTGCGGGGGATTCGCAAGCCATTGTGTACGATGTACAATAATACGTGTAATTATTTCAAGACGCCGATCGTGCAAATTAATGATCGTATTCAGACGGACGTGTGATGACAAAACGAGTGTCGATTGAGGTGACACGAGCAAAGAGAAAGAGAGAGAGAGAGAAAGAGAGAGAGAGATAAACCGACCGATAGTCGGTTATATTATACGAGACGAATAAATTAATATCGTGTGTACTGTGCGGTGTAAAACCGGTGATACAGAGAGAGAGAGAGATAGAGAAAATGTAAAACAAATGTACGACATGACCGTGAATTTAAGTACACAAACGCCGAAGTTTAATAAGTCCTAGTGTATATACTCGTATGTACTTACGACTAGAAATTATTATAATATGCATATTATTATATTTACATTTATATATATACCTATATATATATATATATATGTATATAATACATATACATATTATATATATATATAGTACAACTCGGAGCCTAGGCCAATAACAATTAACCCAGGGTTCGGACCAGGTATACAATCGACGTTGCAGGGGGGAAGGGGAGAAACCGTATCACAAGCGGTCGCGTTAACGAACCGCTAGTCCTCGCGTATACGAAACGATATTTTTCTTATACTTTGTAAAAATATACACACGTACGATATAATATTATCACGAATTATTATGTGATAAAAATTTAAGGTCTTATTTTTTTTTATTATTATTATTCCCATTTTAATTGCGAAACGATTTTTATACGTACCTATATTATTTTAAAAAACTCTTCCATTTTACAAAACTCAACAAAAATTGACTTGGAAAACGTTAAAATAATATTATTATGTTTTATTCGTGTTTTTACGAATCGAACGATGTACGTTTTATCTTTTATAATATTATAAATTTATAAGTTATAACTCTATAGCCCGTTTTACGCAAGATCCGCGTTCGATTTATTTAATATATTATTATTCTCATTATTGTTTTTGGAAAATACGAGAAAAATATTTATTGTCCATTATTTTTGT
The DNA here is from genome assembly GCA_021307375.1 of Tetraneura akinire. Lineage (NCBI taxonomy): Eukaryota > Metazoa > Arthropoda > Insecta > Hemiptera > Aphididae > Tetraneura > Tetraneura akinire. The sequence goes on along the minus strand of JAIUCT010000008.1, from coordinate 14,198,289 downwards.
TCTTTATATTATAAAAATAATATTATATCGTATATCATAATATAGTTTCTTGTATCAAGATTACGAAAAACAACGCCAATTACGTTTAATACGTTTCCAAATTTTCTGTAACGCCATTATATAATATTATTCTGAAGTATATTTTCCACATTTTGACTACCATTTGTTCTGTTGTAATTATATTCAAAAATAATAATTGCAATATAAATGCCTAGGTAGGTACTAGTTTTTTTTTTTTTTTTTTAATTTAAGGCGCAAAACGTTTGTTTGAATAATATTAATTCACGAGAGCGTGCGCTTGTTTGCGACCATTATTATTATTTATTATGTTAAAGATATTCACTCGTATTCATTGCATTGTTTCAGTTTAAATTTATAAAAATAATATTGTACAAACAATACAAATTTATATTTTCAAATTCCAAAATTTTGTTTCCGTTAAGCCATATTATATATTATATCTGTTATCTGTCACGCACAATATTTAATAATGTTTTCGTTGATAATGTTCATACGAGATGGTAAAATTAAAAAGCAAGAGAATGATAAATCATTACATTCGGAAATACGATTTTGAGCAAAGGTTATCAGATAATATATGCATAGATTAAAATTTTTACATTTATCAGTCTCTATACGTTCAATATAATATTATACACCCATAAAACCCATAAATTAGTCATCTAAATACCCAAATCTGACAGTACTTCGTTCAGAATCTTTTCGTAAAATGCTATTTATACTTTAAACAGCTACAATAGAAACAAAAAATCGTAAATGTAATATTCACAATTAATTGAAACTGAGTTAAGTAAAATGTATTCGAACTTCAATATAAATTTTCGAAATTTTTCAAATTTTTTTTTGCCAATTTTTTATAACATTATTGTAAAATATTGTAATATAATAAAAATAATCCATATAAATACCTTAAACATCGATTTTACTCATATTTCAACTTTAAACTTTAAACACCTATATATAAATATATAAATGATACTTGAGATTTCGAAAATCGGAGCATATAATTTCGGGTAGAAAAACATATAAAATTATAAAAGAAAAAAAAGACACACGCGCGTGTCATTGTAAAAACCGATAGATTTTTTCGCTTCGCTCAAAATCTAAAATATGCGTGTGTATAATCGTATGCAACAGAAAACACTCGACACACGTCGAAATGCAAATCGACTCATTGATATTTTTTTGTGCGCTATTATAAATGCAATGTATATTTCGGTTAAATATACATCACGCGAGCTGTCAGAAATTGGTTTAGACCACTTGAACATTTATTAATATTATTATATTTATCTCGAATGCAATATTTTATACGTTTGTTACAAGAGTGTAATAATTACGCGAGTTTGATTTTATCGAAACGATTCCTTTGATGTATTTTATATTATTATATTTCAATATGTAATATATTATTAATAACAACGCCGATGTCGAATAATATGATTTATTATTATTTTTGTCCGACGAGAAGAAAAAAAACAAGATTTCGCTATTTTAAGTAACCGCTAAACGAAGTTAAAGTATAATATAGGTATAATAATAATATAATATTTTATATTATATGGCCAATGCAATAAATCTTGTTGTTCCGAATCGAACAAATATGTACAAAATGCGATGTTCTAATATCGTTCAAAATATATTTTAGTACCCGAGTTAAGTCGTTATTAAACGTTATTATTGTCGATCGATAAAATAAATTCGTCCGGAGTTGTTTTTAATATAATTTTGATAACAATATTATACTTCACACGTATAGTTTATACACGTCGTTGTATTATAATGTATTTAGTATTTATCTATCGACTTATTTTCCAACGATTTGAGTTTCGATAGTTTTTCGATATTATAAAAATGTTTCCAAATATTTGTATATAGAGAACAATTATTATTATTAATTTTGATATGACTAATAGTAGGTACGTATATATGTTTCACACCACAAAATGTTATGATAAATTTTTTTTTAGGAGTGGTAACTATATTCCGTCGTGTTTAGAAATTAGAACAAGATAAACTACTTATAGACAATATTTCTATTAACTATTTTTTTTTTTTTTTTTTAAATAAAATCTTTTTTTGATAATAAGTTTTATCATTGTGTTACGCGGTTTATTGTTAAAACTATACGAGTATAATGTCATATTTTTTTCCGTGTATAAATTTTATAATTTTCATTTTCAATATTGTTTGATTCGTTTTAAAATTAAATTTTGAATTTTTATGGAAAATTTTTTATTTTCGTTTTGTCTAATTAATTGGTGATAGAAATAAGGTTACGTCTTACGTTGATTTAAAATTGGTGCAATGCCATTATATTTTGGAACTCATCTATAAGCGATATAATACTACAGTGAGTACATATTATAATATTATAGTTTAAAAGTTATAATAATTTACATCGTGCATAATTAATTTGTCTTAAAATACACGCAAATATAGTTGTTATGTATCATGTATGATACGAATCGTGATACAATAATAATTATATTCCGAATTAAAAAAATTCTTATATGTTCGTATTTTTTTTTAGAAAACTAAATATCTGACACCGACGTTAAACTGTTTGATGTAATATCAAATAAACGCGTGTTAATTATTTACGATTTATGTTGAAAAAAATAAAAAATGATAATTATTTATAATAATTAATAAAACGATTATAAACAAAAAACAATATTTTACGTAAGTATTTAAATAATTAACTTAAAAAGTAATAGATTTTTATTTTATTCGATTGGCATGGAAATAATATAATATTTTACGGCTGATATTGTTTAAATATTATTTTTTCTACACCCGCGTAGCATAATAATAATAATAATAGTAATATATTTATTCAGACGTATACGAGTGTCTAAGTCTAACGACTTAAACGTATAGCGCACAATTATTATTATCATTTAAAAACAAAATTATAGGAAAACAGTCGTTATAATTTTATTATAATATTAATATAGAAACATTTATTATTATTATTTTATAACAGGACGTAATGTTATGTTATGTAGAACGGCCAATTAATTAAATTAATCGATACTACGTAACACGCTTGTTCGATTATCATTAATAGTCGACATTTTTCACATTTTTACACGGGAAAACGCCATTATAATCGAATTATTGTATTATTTTGTATTTTATAACGCAGACACAGTTTCAATAACTGCGTTCGTTCCAGTAGAAATGGCATCGACGAAAAACGATAATATTTTATTCCTATAATATAGTTTTAATAATATAATATGATTTTTCATAATATTTGCTAGAACACATATTACATTATCGTATTAAACAAAGTACTCTCTTATATTTTTTATTTATTTATTTATTTATTTTTTTTTTACTCGTAAGTTCGTATGAATAATATTAATAATAATAATAATTAACTAATTAGTCCGTATCAAATGACTATAATGCGATTGGATTTCGTTTAACCCGCGGAATTCTTGAACGATATTGTATAAGAATTTTTGTGATTTTTGTGATTTTTTTGTTTTTTGTTTTTTTTTTGATTTTAAAGTAGTTTCACGTATAGGTTAGTTATTACTGTTAAGTATACGTTTTGAAAAGAAATAATCAGGTGTGTAAAATAATAATGATAATTGAACATTTGACCCACGGCGTTTTTGTGAATTCAGTAATTTACACGTAAGTACCTACTCACGTACGTGACACGGTCGAATTGTACCACACAATATCTCTTTATACCACCCTAGAGTATTACCCTTAGAGTATTACACTTTAATAATAATAATAATAATAATATTTTACACGAAAATTAGAATCGGATTATTGTCGTATTATCAGTCAAGTTATTATATAATTTTTTCAATAAAACTAGAAATAATTAAATTTTAAAAAGGAAAGGGATACTACTGCCGCAGGGATATAGGTGTGAAAATCATAGTGTTTAATTTTAATTAGAATTTGAATGCAATGATAAACCATTGCATTTGAAAAACGATTTTGAGCGAAGTTCAGTTAGATAATGTATAGGTATTGATTAATATATTGCTGTTTTTTCGTCGTTTTTTCTTACGCATAGGGTCAATTTTGAGAAATTCAAAAAATGACCTAAGTAAAGTACCAACAACATCCACTTTCAACCGAGAACAAATTATGCTGTTTGTGAAAATCGGGGCGTTATTTCGGGTAGTAAAAGTGTCTTCATAAAAAAGAAAAAAAAAGACACACATCATTGTAAATCCAATATAGGTACATTCTACGCTTCGCTCAGAATCTAAAATTGTAATTTGTATTTTACTATACATAAAAATTATTATAAATCGTAATTTGGTTCTATTTTTGTTATAATTTATATTATATACTTCAGATTCCGATTCCAAAAAAAGTCGATTAAATTTATTTCGCTATTTATTTACACGGCATAATTAATAATTATTCAAATCGGAATTGAATATTTATCAACAATATATTATTATTATTTAATAATTGTAATTGTCTTGTTAATTTTTTTATCGTTATAATTTGGTTTTTTTAGGTGTCATATTATATTTATGTTTATGACGTGAGTAATATTCTACCTATTATCTGTATTGATGTAATTTTATTACGAACAAAAACAAAAAATATCACGTTTTTTAAAGTATTTAATAATACGAGTCGATATTTTTTTATAACGTTATCGTAAATATTTGTAATCTGTTATATTGAATTATGTACGGTGTGTAGGTAGTAACGGAAAAAAGTTTCTGTTAATTTAAATGTTTTTTTTTCTAATTAATATGAAAACGTGCGATTGACTGACGAAAATAAATTGGGCAACGGTATTAAACGAACAAAATTAGACGAATTCCCAATTAATTTCTGTATTGATGGGTTTAAAGTTTTACGAAATACAAGACAATATCGGTGACATTTCGTAAATTTATATTTTCGAATTAAGTTAGTTTATAAAAAAAAAAAAAAAATAAAAATATATCACGTTTTACTCCGTCCATATACGGTAAGACGTGCGCCGCTTGTAGCTCGTGTCAGCCAAATAACAAAATAATCTAAAGGTCCCGTCGATAATCGATGCGGAATAACGTATTGTTTTTCTCCAGACAATATTATATTATTATTTGTGTATTTAAAAAATACTACTTAAAGCCATTTTGAGCTTATGTACGATTTTCTTCTTATAATCTCGCGTAATCTCGGGGGTATTTTTTTTTATAATACCCAATCGTTCGCAAATAATAATAAAATCACATTTATTTATAATCGTGTTTTATTTTTCGATGGACCGCAGTGCGACCGCCAAGGTTTATGCGTTTTGAAAAAAATATGACCCGTCCGCTCGACCCTGTGCTATAATTAAATTGTGTATCGCGCGCATATGTATAATATACGTAATATTACTTATCGTTATGAAACATTAATAAAAAGAAAAAACGCACCGGAAACTGATTCGAACGATACGTTATTTGTTATGTTAGATAATATTCGAATAAAATTATAACGAATAGTAAAAATATAATTTATGAGAACGGGGACGTCATTCTAAGAATAACATAAAATAATAATAATAATAATAATAATAATAATAATAATAATAATAATAATAATATATTTTAATAGGTATCTAATACAACAGGCGCGGCTTTTTTTTTTTTTTTTTTTTTGGATGGGAGGTGTAAAGTCACAAATAAATAATTATAATAATTTATTAATAAAAAAAAGTTTTTGGATTTTCGGTGCTAAGCCCCCCTAGTTGTGCCAATGTCTGATATATTATACCAGTGCCTGTTATCTACTACCTTCTTTATCGTCTAGTTATACGATAACGCGGAAAACATAAAAAAAACATTATTTATTGCAAACATTTAATGCTGATTGATATATTGATATTGTTATATATTTATTTTTTATTTCCGTTTCAGGTCGTTCCGCAAACACGTGGTCTTATTAAATTACTTTGGTGCGTTACGATGCGGCGATGCGGACAACTCCGACATGAGGAAAAACGCGAACACGACGGATTCGCGTGAACAGTCATCCGTTGTGATATTTTCGGGTGGCTCGAGCTCGCCGATCACGTTACTGTCGGATCGTCGGTGCCGAAGAAGCGCCGAATAAATTCCATTATTATCATTGGAACGCCACCTGAGACGTAACAATACTTATTATGGTCGGACCGCCGGTGGCCGTCAGCTGGATCTTGGCGTGGACGGCCGTCGTGGCCGGGGTGCGGGCCGCCAAGGTGACGAAATGTTGTCCCAGAGACACCATACTGAAGATCGACATGATCTCGTGCGTGGGATTCACCGCGGACGACAACGACAGGCAAGGCGAATCATACGCTTGGTCGGCGGACGGCAACGGTACCGATGCCGAGCCCGCGTTCACCGAGGATTTATTGCTGTCCGTGTCTAACAGCAGTTCCGTCCCGTGGTCGGTATAAAATTGTATACTCATAACGAAATATATATTATTATTATTATTCCATATTCAAAACATACTATAAAACGGGTTTGTAAGACGTCTTTATAGCTCACATACGATATGTTATATCTAGTTTAAAGACGTATAATATTTTTTTTTTAGGTTAATATCCATTCAACTTTTTTTTTTATTAAATTCGGGGCGTTAGATTGTTAGGTTTTTGCTGGATTGTGCCGTCCATTCCGCCGTTGTATTATAGTTTTAAAATATAAAAATAGCTTCGCGGCACATTTCGTGAGAATGGGGCTACGCCCCAAAAGATTAAAATATACCAACCTAATACCTAATCCTAATACTGTTGCGGATAGTCAGGGGTCTTGTGTGACCTAGAGCCTTGCTTCGTAAGACGGCGTTATAAATATATTCATAATGAAGTTTTTTCGCCGTAACTTAGGACATAGCACAAAATAATGACGGGACGAACGGCACTATCTAGTACAAACCTAGCACAATCGAAAGCACACGGCTTGTTAAATACATTTTTAATGGTCGATGTTGGAAAAATCAACCTTTTTTTTTTTTAACGAAACGTGAAACGGTTAAACGTGGATAGATACCTATTATTCCTATTTTTCAATCATTCGAACCGTAGCCGAGTCTACGGGGAAGCAGAATGGTAATTTGCATAAATTTATTATAATAATTATTTTAATTTTTGTTGCATATTTTTTTTTTCCATAAACTAAACTTATTAATATTTTGTTTGTAATATAATTAATTTATAACATATTCATTTTTATTACATTTATAATAAATAATATTACATAATTTGTTTCCATTTAATGTATTTAAATTAATATAAATAATACAAATACATTTAGCATATTATTATAATGTAATATAATATTTTTCTACTACCTATATATATATATATATATATATATATTAGGTGTATATTTATTATTTAGAATTATATTTAGGGACGGGCTCCTAATTTTATTATGTCCCGGTTGCCGAATACACTTGATCCGGTACTGGGTATAATAATGTAACTCGTCATGTGAGACCGTAGGTAGTATAATATTATTATTTTCATGGGGTGAGGGTTTTAAACGGAACGCACAACAAAAGGACGTCCGAAAATCGTAATGGAAATTGTGACCATAATATAATGTAAAGATAGATAAATATAATATAATATAATATAATATAATATAATATAATACAAGTATAATATAATATAATAATATAATATATTTTATATTGCAATGAATAATACAATTTTTACATTTATCGTTTAGCTTGGGTTTGTATATTATGTTGTATGCGTAGTTTAAGCTTGACAACTTTATCGCAAAAATGATATCAAAATCATAATATTAATGTCTGCTGCCTGCAGGTGGATACCGGGCGACATGGAATTTCTGCGCGCGTCCAACCTGTCTCAAAAGTTCGAGCCGGACGTCGGGACGTTTGACGAGTATGGCCATGAGTTACCCTGTCCAGCCAGCGATCGAGAAGCGGTCATCATCAGCGACGACGTGGCGATGCTTGACGACGGACGGATGATCGTGTTCGACCAAGGTAACCGAATGAGTCACGAGTCGCTGACGTTCTCCAGCTCTGAATATTGCATCGACCGGGTGTCGCTGTTGGAAAACTTTACTGTGGCCGACGGCAGATCCAACCAAAACGGTAAAGTCAGACGCGCTTTGGGCATCGCAAACGCGACGGTTGCGGCTCGTGCGTTCTCGTACGTAGTGTTAGTATGCCGGCCGTGTTCGAGAATCACGTGCGTGCCGAAATGTTGCGCAAACGGTTTCGTGCTCGAATCTCAGAAAATCATCGGATGCCGAAAAGCGACGTCTGTGGCTAACGCAAGTGCTGCCATACGTCTGAAATCGGCCAACGGCACGGAACTCAAAAGTACTTACATTTATATAAATATAAAACGGGTGGACGGTAGTGTATTTTCGAAAATAATGATAAGGACGATTTATCGTTTATCCTTTGAATATATTAGTGTATTTAAAGTGAAAATAATGGTGGTGCCCATAAGAACATAGAGAAATTTCCCTAAAGAAAAACAAGAGATAATATTTAAGATATTAAAAAAACCCAAATAATTATATTATATTTTAGTTGACCATCGTAACTGGTACAGTGAAAAAATATAAAACTCCGCTTCATTTTTATAACAATATTACGTATAACCATTTTAGATTTGTGTATATTTTTAATAATTTTATGCAGACAAATTACAAATATTGCTCTTTTTACGCAATAATTATCACTACACTATTAAGTATACTTTTGTATGTGCACAAAAAAGTTATTATATAATTATTTATTACGTTGTTATTTCATTATAGTATTTTTAATAATTAATCTTTATTATTAAAACATTTATTTAACAGTTCTTAATATAACGTAGAACTTAAATAAAAAAAAAATAAAAATTATCAACATTATGTAAATTCACCATTAGAAAAAAAATTATGTAATACAGTACGATGTGAGATACTAATGAACTTTATCTATAAATAATAATTATGATATGGATATAAAACTTAAAAACCTATATTCTATTGTATGAATTATATCTTTACAGATTAATTTACTTGACTTCTAAATTATATTATTACTATTTTAATAGTCATATTTTATGATAAAAATACTGAACCGGACGTGTCACCCCTCACCACACCGTACACCGTGCAAGTTACGAGTTAAATAATATTATATATTTTACATTTTATATGATTAATATTTTATATATCATATAATATTCAATTCTAGATAATACTTAAAGATATAAATTTATTTTATCAAATCTAAAGTTAAACTATTTATACGCCCACTGTGTATAAATATGTAAATGTGCAATAAATGTATGAACAATGCTTATACATAATACAAAGTAATTGTAATAACAATATTATAACCCATTTCAATTTCACTATTGAGAGAGTTCTCTATTTAAAAATATTTATTGCAGCCCATTAAATATAAATTTAAAATAGTAGGATGTAAAATAAATTTCATTTTGATATTACTCAATAATGTAGCAAGTAAAGAACCGGTCGGCGTCAAAACTCGTTTGTGCGTGGCATACTGGAATACGAGTATAATAGGTTAAAGGAATGTAGGTAGTAGTTTTTTAGATTATGAATCATAGATTTAATTTATTATCTGCACCATCCTCAATTTAAATGAGTTTTCTTATTTTAGTACATTATATAATCTGTAATATAAAAATATCTTATATTAAACATACAAATATTAATTAAAATTAAATATATTGTAATGTGGTATGTTGATTTTTTTGTGTTCGTATTTATAGTCATACAGTACAATGAATGTATTATTAAATATAAATTTAAATTTTCATTGTTTACAACAGGTAAAGATTATTATTTCTACGGAAAGAAGCCACCCAACTGTGGTCCACGTAACTGGTACATTGTGAACAAATCGTCCACCGTTGGTTACAGTTTGCTACCAGATGGTCGGATGAAAGTGGACGGCGGCGTGGTACCCATCGAACGCGATAAGTACTGCGTGGACGCGATGCAAGTGGTACCGGACGCGTCTGCACCGCCGGGCACGCCGATCATGTACACTGACGTACTGCTTGCTTGTCGCCTGAGTAGCAATTATGTGGCCGGCGTGACGACTACCACGGCCGCGGCTGCCGAACAACTAGAATTCCGCGAGATACTGTACGGCACGTACTTCGTGGTGGGCGCTACATTTCTTGTCGCCACGTTACTAATCTACGCTGTCCTGCCCGAGCTTCGTGTCACTATACACTCCGGCAACCTGATCGCGCACACCGTATGCCTGTTCGTGTCGTACGCCACGCTGGCCGCTACAACGCTCGTTCGCAACGTGTTCGACTTTAGTTCTTGCGTCATTGCCGGTATTTAATCTTTATTATTATTAACATATAAAATACGAGTATATACCCTATAGCATCGGATTTAAAAATTATTATATTAGGACCATTAAATTTTTTATATATATAAATAATATAAATAATATGTTATAAATAATAATATTTATATATCGTGAAATTAAAATTGGAAAATTACGATATTTTTATACATTAAATTTATATACCTATATTCACGTAGTGCGTCATTATTTTTGTATAATAATTTTTTATATTTGAAAAATAATACTAAAATAATAATATACTGCTATCGATTAGAAATTACAACGAAATAAAAGTATTTTTTTCCGTTGTTCCAATTTACATTTTATAATACCCCGCAACCTATTTTTCTTAATTATTTTTTAAAAATATTAAAATTATTTTTAGTTTCATTAATATTTATTTTATAATATATATTTTAGGTTTTGTCATTCAATTCTCATTTCTCGCAGCGTTTTTCTGGCTCAACGTTATGTGTGCGGACATTGCGTGGACATTTAGGTTGATAGAACTTTTGATAATATAAATATTTTAATGAAAATAAAAAACTATAAATTTTAATTATTATGGTCAACCAAATATTTGTTTCAGTGGATTTAGACTACTTTTGTATTCGAATAAAATTGAAAACGAGAAGAAAAAATATATAATTTATTCAGTTTATGCGTGGGGTTCTAGCATTGTAATTACAATATTAACTGCTGTGGCTGAATTTACGAAACTATTCGGTGATTATAAATATAAACCAGATTTTGGTCATAAAGAATGTTGGTTCTCTAGTAAGTATATTTTTATAATCAATTTAGCTGTAATAAAAATTAATTAAATTATATTAATGTTTACAGATAAATTGTCGGTCGGCGTTTTTTTTTATCTTCCCATTGGTTTACTTTTGTTAACCAATTTTATTCTCTTCCTGTTCACTGCTTTTAGAATCGTTTTCATCCGGAGAGACACGTCTAAAGTATTAAATCGCCAAACCAACCAAAATAATATGAGGTAATAGTTTTTGAATATTTTATATGGTTTTTTATATGAATAATGTAATATTATTATTTAGTAACCAGTTTTGTGTATATTTTTAGAGTTTTTATTACTATAGTTTATTATGTTGTATAAAATAAATGTAAAGAAACGTATGTGGTTTATAATTAGGTGTTGTCATATTAAATCGATAATTATTATCAATATTATTTTGCTTCCGTGCGAATTATGATTTTATATATGAATATTTTATATAAAGTTAGGGCGTGATTTTAATAAAATAATGTAAATATGGTAACACGATAAAAAATTACATACCACAATATGTAAATAGATTATACGAGTACATTATTTTATTGAAAAAATAATTATAATAGGTGCTATTTTCTCAATATGACATCCACCGATTCCGTTCGTCTCATTAACGTATACCTAATAGTTACCACATATCATTTCCCAACATGATCGTATAACTATTAATCATAACCTTAATATAACATATTAATTAATTAATATTTTTTTTATATGCTAGCCAGGTTTAATTTTTTGTATTATTAGTTATATAATATTAAATAAAAGGATGTATGAGAACATCATAAAATAATTCGCTTTTTCTTGACTTCTGTAAGAGAAATATTGCGGTCTAATGAATAATTATTAATTTAATATTTTTAATATATATATATTTATATATTATTATTAAAAACTTGTGTAAATTTAAAAAATGGCCTAGACAACCACATCGCGTTATGGCGGGTTTGACAATGGTGTAAGACCATAGTGATGTCAGACGCACATATTTTATACAAATATGATACTCTTTTTATACATTGGGCGGAAAAACTATAAATTTCAAATGACCATTACGTTCTTTGATTTATATGGATAAGGTGGTAAAACCGGTCAGACACTAACGAGGTTGTTTGTAATATATTATACATTTTTAATAAAAAATACTGATATAAGTATTTGATGTATGATTATTACTTGTCACGGTTTGTTGTAAGGACTTAGAATAAAAGAATAAAATAATTCATAGCGTATAATACAATATTATATATTACAATGTTGACGATATTACATTTACAGTTCCGCGGGTGAAATGCGTTGTTTGACGGTTGTCAAAAGACAGAGGACCGAGGCGACGACAGTGTTAGCCACCGTCGCCTCGGTACTTTATCACAAAACCACAAGGGAAATTTCCCCGTACCAACCGACCGGCCAAGAAGACCACGGATCGTCGAATGGGTATTTCCATATCGACGACCGAGTCTTACTTTTTTTTTTTTTTTTTTTAAATATTTGTTTTATAGTACTCGTAATTTTGGTCTTTTTCCATATTTAAATTTATTTTAATTTACATAATATATGATATTTTTTCTTTAAATAATTGAAATATTGATATTATATATTATATATACGGGTACATACATATAGAACAATTATAGAAGAATAATATATATAAGGTATATATATTATAATAATAAAATAGGTATTTTTTTGTAATAATAGTTTATTGATAAAGTTTATACAATATTTTGATGTTATGTGATTGTAATAATTTTATAAATGACTAAATTCCACCACGTCGCCAGAACAGGATAACAATATTATAACACAATGTAATATCTATTACTACGCTTATAGCTATTGCTATTATAGTAGACAGCAGTGGCGAAGCTTGAGTTTGTGATTAAGGTTGACAATTTTTTTTTTTTTTTTGAAAGAAATTATATAAACAAAAATATATGTTTGAAATATGTGTATTATTTTAACTACACGAGCAACGGCTATTAAATACGTATTATTATTATTCGATACGAATTATTCGTCAGGTGTTATCGGAATTCGGGTAGGTACATTCCAAAACGTATGATATAAAATATATTTGTGAGACATGTCTGCAAAACTCACTGCGCTAGATACTTCGCTTTTAAAAACCTACCATACCGCATATCCCAAAGTATGAGACAATATTCACGTTGTCTCTTTATTATATACTATATAGCAAAGAAGAATATTATCGACTATTGTGTGGTTTTACCCGACGGCCGATGCTCGACATCGCCTATTTATACCTGTTAATAGTTTAATACATGACGTATACTTTATAATAATATAATAATATTTTATATTTATATTGTTATAAACCAAAGTATAATAAAATAAATATGTTTTTCTAAAAACATATTAACACATATTGACAAAATATATTATATGTTTCTATGTCTCATAGGTAGCTTCTCCACTGGTAAACACTAGACAGTATTGTATAAGTATATAATATTATTATGATCTAACAACAATAAAAAATTAAACACGTCGTTACTGTAATATGATTATTCTTATTGGTATTATTTTTATGTTATACTTCAGTATTTACGGAAAGCTGGTACTTTTATGTGTGATGTACGATGTCATAATGTTTAGGCATTTTTATTATATACATTATGAACTAAAATAATTATATTTTAATAATAATTAATTAGAATTAAAATATCGATAATGTATGTTGTCTATCATAAAAAAAGTATTAATATTTCGTTTTATAAATATAATTCCATTATTTTACATTTTTGTTGATGGTTAGATCGCACACGTGGATGAGTCGTCACTAGGTATAGAATAAAGATGACAATAATAATTTTATTTTAAGTGTGTATAACCGTGGATACAATGGCCTATATATTTTTCTGTCATATAATGGACACTATCCTATAACGATATATCGATATATAACGATACTATCCTTATACGGGTGGTCCCATAATATAATTTATTATATTATATTATAATGGTTATATACGTATATAGTTATTTGAGGGTCGATAGGGGTTTAAAATGTCCATATGGTCAATTTCAACGTCTTGGCGGAACGAATTTCATACAAGTGTAAAGATTATTGTTAATTTATGGCGGGTCCGGTATTGTATACAAGGGCAAGTCGGTATTGCCGGTAAACGTGAATAGATAAAGAAATGTACCTAACCATGTTTAATGTTAATATTCTTTGTCGTTCCATTCATTATCTTTTTCACGTTTTTTTTTTCATCGTATTAAAATATTGAAGCGTCCGTATTATCTATTATGGTATCGACATTGACGATATTGGTACGAATAACGTTCAATTTTTTCTACTCGTGGTATTACCGTAAGTTTTGTAATTTTTTCTTAGGTAGGTTTTTCGATTTAAACGGCTAAAGTTGAAATAATTTGGTACTCTCCAAGAACGGCGTTCGGTTGCTCTGTGGCCGATAAAAAATCTCGATAACATATTAACATTGATAACCGCTTACTTCGAAGCCCATGCGCGGTTTACCAATAGGTCCGTCCGTCTCACACTCTAGGACGTATTATAGGAGCGACGGCATTACTATATTTCATTCGGGTTATTTCTTTACGACATTTGCATGGGAAAGCACCTGTGAGATACGAAAAATCATTCGAAATTTACGAAAATTTTGATCTTTTTTTCTTTTTTTTTAGCTTTTTCGCCTTATTATTCTCGGGGTGTATTATTTTAGGGTAAAACGGATATCCGTAATATATTTTTCTATCGGTCATCGACTCATCGTATTTTCCGTTTGTTTGGCCTTTACGATAGTTTCTTTTTTTCATTGTTGTTTTTCGCGGTCCAAACATTTTCTTACTGGTATATTCGCGTTGGAAACTTCAAAAATGGTTTTTTAGTCCATCTTGTTTGAGTATTGAACTGCCGTGCGTTGTTTTTTGTAGCGTGATTTTTAACACCAGCATAAGGATTAAATACTAAGAATTTGCATAGGTCGTCAACAATGCTATGTATGTAAATTTAGTTTAGTATTTATGTTTGTTTAGGAAGCTTAGGTAAGTAAGAATCCTATGTGCCCAATTGAACGGTCATCCTCTCGAGATGTTGTAATAATACTATTATGATGTATTGTGAATTTTGTCCCTGAAATCTGGCGGCATTAACGTGTTTTCACTTTTTTTGTGATCCGAATGCTTTCTTATCGGTATTTACTTATTACTTAATATAATATAATATATATATTAAATTTTAGAACAAATACGGATGACTATTCGATGTCTATGAACATTAAGTTATTGATTATGATATGTTATTGATGTGTTTTCCAAAGTGGGCGATGGAATATTTCTGAGGGGCCATGGTTTAATGTAAATTTGATATGGAGTATGGACGTATTGAAAAAGTCACACAATTTTGAAAGTGCGTTGCATTACTTGCAAAAATTCTACCTGTTGTTTAATACTTTGGTGTACAGATTTTATTTTGTATATAGTGAAAAAAATGTTTATTATAATAGTGTCAGCTTGACTGATACTAATGGAATTAGGGATAATATTCTTTTTGTTGTAATCTTTCAAGCGTATATAATCGTAAATAAAATGTGCCTACATATTTTTTTCTTATACAACACGTTCAAGTCGTTAT
>JAIUCT010000008.1:14161618-14182512 GCA_021307375.1 Tetraneura akinire | reverse complement strand
AATGTGCCTACATATTTTTTTCTTATACAACACGTTCAAGTCGTTATACGGGTAGATAAAATTTATTATTATATACCATAATAGAATATCTATAGATATTTGAGGGTCGAAAATTATGTCTGGTAAATTACAACGTTCGAGGCGGAACGTATTTCAAACAAGTGTACAGAATGTTGTTAATTTATGACGGTCAAGTATTGTGTATATACTGTATGAGGGTTCTTTCGATATTCTGAGAAAACGTGAAGAAAAGAGGGTCGAAGGTAGATTTAAAAATAAGATAAATAATAATGAATCCATTACCACCCGTGACGGCGGGACCGGTTCGTTTCTGTGGACTCCGAGAACTATCTAAAAGGTTTTTTCCCCCTTGTATAAATATCAATATTATAAGAAATATAATAAAATACATACAATAAAGAATAACGACCCAGACACATAAATTTAAAAACATAATATATTATGTGAAAAGGAATTCTGTTCATTTGAATTCCTGACGCCAAATCCATTATAGGACGACTTGTTATATTATAGACCGGTTATGTATTATAAAAATACATGAGAATAAAAACTCATTATATTATACTCGTATATTATATATTTTATTTTGTGTAAACAGGTATTATTTGAAAAGTCTTAACATGACGTCTGTAGATTCCTGCAGTTGTTATCTATGTTTATTTATCAAAAAATACTGAAAAATCACAGGTACCCAGAATTCTTGACATTTTGGTTGTACGGTTTATCTACTATTATATTATATTTTATGATAATGTAATAAAATAATAAAACATGTTTACGTAAATATTTATAAAATATATATACACACGTTACACACACACATACAAATTATATATATGTGTGTGGTGTGTGTGTATATAATGTATATTATAATAAAATACATATGAGGTATGATGGACAAGTTTATACGTTAATGTCCGTTGCATTCGTCTTTTTCATGGCCTGTAATCTATAAAACCATTGAAACAGTGTAGTCACCACGCTTTCCTACAAAGTTTTAAATTATTTTTCTTTATCAAGTATAGGTTATTTTAATATATGCATAACATGAATACATACATTATTTTATTGTATGAAATAAATAAAAAATTTGCACGTTCAGTTGAGGTTAGAATGATAAAAAAACAAGAGTTTTTAAATTGAATTTATATAGTTTTAATAGTCGACCTCCGTGATAACTTTGGCTGTAAGATTTATTGCAAAATCTACTATCACATGTCCACATTCCGCCAATGACAGTTGTCGTGTTTATTGATGTACGAGTTAAAATATAATAATAAAATAATATAATTATTATTTGTTATCCAATATTGATATTTTTAAAAATAAACAATAATAATATTTGTTTTCGTGTGATCCGCAGGTTGTCACTGTACTTAAAACTGTTTTGCCTGATGGGCGTCACGTTCGTGTTTGAAGTTATTTCGTGGGCGGTGGAAGCGCCCCCGTATTACTGGTACGCGACGGATGCGGTGAACTCGCTTCGCGGCGTGTTCGTGTTCTTCATATTCTGTTGGAAACGATCGGTGCTCAACTTGTTGCTGGCCCGGGCGCCGAACGGATTCCGCGAACGGTTCGTCCGGATTTTCGGGATCCGTGAGGCGCACCGGTATCCGAGCTTTTCTTCAACGTGCCCGACCAACGTGCATTTCGGTGGAGGAAGTGTCAGGACGCGTAGCACTTCGGTATCGGCGTCACAGAACACAATCGGAGGCAGTTCGTTTCAATTGTCGCAGTTCGGCGGTCCCGGTTCCAGGAAAAATTCCAATTTGATGCGACAGTGAGGATGCCGCCGCGCTTAGATAACAAACGATCCGTAGAACGGATTATTGCGAATGGCCCACCCATGTATTAGAATGCTACATTAATATTATTTCTCCCGTTTATTTGCTTTCGTTTTGTACAAACTGTATACAAATTAATAACAATTTATACGCGTATTTATGCGAGAGCGAGTGTTAATAATATATTATATTTTTTAACCAAAACGTGCACTTTGCTTGTACTTTGCATTATATATTCTCTTTCAAACGATTGTACAATATTATATTATATTTTTTTTATATTTTATATATTATTCCGCACGTCCCCACGTGATAAATGTATAACGTTTGTTCTTTATTGTTTCGAAAACAACCCAAACGGGAAACGTTACACTTTTCATCTCCCTTTGTGCTATAACTACTAGGTTAGTCCAGTTATATAATAATATTTATAACATTAAGTCTCATCTCGCGATGGTCGGCCGGAAAGTTTTCTATTTTTCTATTGTCATAATATTGAATAATGTTATTGCGGTTTTTTCCTCGTGTGGTACCGGGGATACCTGTTGGCAGAATTTTTATTAGGCACCTTATAGGTTTCAGCCATGCCTGGTAGGGGGAGGAGGTAGTAGTGGAGGCAGTAAGCTGTTTTGCAGCGGCGCTCACCCACCCGCTACCGATGCCTTGGCTACGGGGCTTAACACCTCGGTAGCTTTCGCGGATGACGCACCGACTACACCACACGTAACCCATATTGCGTTAAAAAAAAAACCGTCATCGCGATTTGTTTTATTGAGAAACGCGAAAAAGTTCGACCTTAGTATCCTTTCGTCTATACGAATATATTATATATTTTGTATTGAGGCAGTCACTATAATAAAATGATTGTGAAATAATCCCTCCGTTCGTCATTAATCGCAGACGTGTAACAATGTATGCGATAACAAAACGAATTATGTGCCTCGATAAACCACATGTGGTCTTCTGGGTCGACCGTTTTTTTTCTCCCTCGGTCGGCACGTCCGTTTTCTAAAGGTCACATAATAATATAATACGTGCTCTGCACGTGCATGCTATTATGTTGTGGTGTTCAATACACTGCACTATACGATAACATTGGCGACCGGACGTTCGAGTTGTACAATTATGTAGGGATAATTCTTATTTGTACATTATACCCATATCTTTATTTTCGACCTCCCACTTACAACGAGGTTTTTATAATATTTGAATTATTGCACAGATGTCATGTATAGAAATTTTCATATTGTCCGTCCAACAGATGTTTCGAGTAATGCCGTACTTACATGTTATACGTAAAAAGACCAGTGATACATTTTAACGGTGTAAAAAAAGAAGTTTTTGTTAACTACGCCGTGCTCAACTTCTCAAACTGGTTACATACAAAGCGATTTGATTCCCGTTTACTTTCATACACGAAGCGTTCGAAGAGTGACTTATATTAAACCGATATATCTCACGCCAATTTAAAAGAAAAAGTATAGGTCTTCATTCATGGTTGACTATCAACCACGTCGTTAGATTAAATTCCTCAACATTTTTCATTTCAACATACGTACATTACAGATACGTTAATATACAAGCATGTATGTGACGTATTATATAAAAACTATAAAAAATAATTAAATATAAAGAAAGTGATAAACTGATAATAAAAGACATTATTGGGTAGTCTTAGCGTATTATTTGCGCTATAATCGCGGGCGGACGAATCGTTGTGTGTAAACATACAAATTTAAAACCTACTGTTTAGTTGACGAAAGTGACCGGCTTCTCTGAAATTAAATCAAAAATAAATTTAAAAAAAAAAAAACAAAAATTTTCCGAGTATAAGACCACGGGTCGAAGCGGCACAGTTATCGCAGTACAAGCTGGGAATGTAAGCGCATATAATACTCTAAAATCATGTGATTTCCTCATTAGTCGTGCTCATGACTAATACATTAGGCACTTCGTGCTCCGAAATGTCAATCGTACTGTTATATGGACGCGCATGTCTAACGAGAAATGATAATTACTTATCCCAACGTCATTTACTAGGTATTTTTATTTTTACCTACTTATTGTTTCATATCTTAACCCTCGTCGATAATGCACTATAATATTATTTATATTACATTTATATACATAAAAAAAAATATATATATTATTGATAGTGTTTAGTAAAATAGTAATGGTATTGCTGGAATGCGGTCGTAGTAACTCGATACGTTGATCGCGTATGAAATTATGTGATCCGATTGTGAGGCGGTTTATTTAATAATATGTAGACGGTAGATACGTATAGTGCCGAAAACTATTGTAACTTTTGGTAATACCTACATTACCCAGATTAAAGATTAAGGAAAAAATTTGCCTCTCAAATTTTAATGTAATTTGTTTAATTTAAAAATTTGACTTTAACATACGTATATTTACAATATTGTCATACGCTAACGTATACAGTGAAATATTGACCGAATCCAACGAATATTATTATCTATAAAAAATTATTATTATTTAGAGCTTAGACGACGAGATAATTGATATTAAACTAAGACATAAAATATCGCATAATTTTAATATTTAACATGTTTTATGTGTATTTTATTATACTCGTATTTTTATATTAGGTATTAATATTGTACCTAAATTTATATAGATACTACTTCGATACGTTTAACATTATTCATCGTATTAATTATAAATTACGTCGGTTTATATTGCATTTTTTAGTCGTGTTCGCTAATAATTAATAAATGTTTTATATTTTTATCTAGTCACAGTAAGATCATTACAAATGTTTTGTTTTTAGTGCAATGGCCAAAATAAACGCCAATAAATATATTTAATATAGTTATTTACTCAATTTTAATATTCAAACTATTTTATTTTTGTTTAATTAATTAGTATTATTATATAATTTTTAGATTTGCAAGACGAGTTATATTTAAAATGTTATTTATTTGTTACTATTAAAAATAATGTTATAAACTGTATAATAATAATATATAATATTATATATAAAATGTATTATACCTATTATAATTTATTAGTTTTTTTTTTTTTTTTTTACTATAATTTAATGTTATATTATGTAATTCTAGTTAATATTATTTTTACTAAATTAAATTATGTTGTCACATTTTGAAATGAAGGTTTTATTCATTTTTTTCCACATTATTAGTGAATAAATATATTTAAGATTACACAAGAACATTTTAATAAAAGTTAGCACTTGTGATGAATTTATAATTATTTTAATAAAAATTCGAGTGCCATGTAAACGCTAAAGATGACAATATAGTTGTAGAAATACAAATAAGCTAATATGGTATCAATTTTTGTGATTTAGGTTTTTATTAAAATTATTTTTAGACAAGAACTACTCGTATTTAAAAAATATGTTTGACAGTTTTATATAATATTATTTGCAATACCGTAGCCAGGATTTTGTTTTTTTTTTTCGGAAGGGGGCACTATTTCTCTATTTTTGCAATGCTTATATAGTGCCTACTATTTTTTTTTCTTTAAATTTTGTATCTACGTATTATATATCTATGAGAAATAAAAATTTAAAACTAATACGGTTTATATGGTTTTATATATATTTTTTAAATTTAAATTTTTATATTATATTATATATATATTAGTTGAACGATAATTAAAGAGATTTGGATATAAAAAGAGAATTATAAAAAACTTATAAAAAGACATATAAAAAAAGGTTCTTTCTTTATTACTAATTTTGAGAATACACATAGTACAAAAACGTATATATATATATATATTAAATAGAACAATAATTATCATAATTTACGATACGTCGGACGTCGAAGTGTCACACGAGACACGACTTACACAATTCCGACTGACTCGCGACTATAATTATATAATTAAAGTAGGTATACAAAAGCTAGATTATTCGGCGGAAACACCACATCGTTATCGGATTGGTTACGACCATTATATGGAATTTATATGGTGGAACATTATATGGCGGAACGACGCGATAGTGGTCCGCCGAACGTTCTAGAATGTTAATACTAACACCTCTATTTCAAGAGTTTCATTAGTAGTTGTAATTTGTTTTTTTTTTTTTTTTTTTTTTTTTTTAAAGTAAATTATTTGGAATATAAAAAAACAGAATAAATAGATATAACAAAATGGATATACGTGAAAATACAAAGATATTGAAACTGAAAATTGAAAAAAGTGAGAAATGTGATAGCACCGATCAGTGATCACAATACTGAAAATATGCGATAATTTATTAATAGGCCACGAGGCACAACGGATGTTTCATTGCGATTCCAGCAATTAATATTTTTGGTTGCTGAATGTGTCAATATCTCAATATAAATAATAATAGCCGGTGCTCGACAGTGACAACGCATGTATTCATTTCGGCACGAAAGAGTATAAATACAAACGTTACACACGGTAAGCGATATAAGAAACCCTAGACGGCACAGAGCGGCAGATTTAAACAACGTTCTCATTGGTTCTCTTCTTATCACGACTTAGATCTCGATGTATGTGAATATATAATAATTTTGTTATTATGTATACTCATATAGTAATACGAGTATACTAATATCACATTTTAGATATTATATTATTATTTATTATGTATAATATAATATAAACATTATATTAAATATTAAAATAATATACCCCAATATTCTGACCACATTTACTAAAATGTGTATAATAGTTATGTACTATATTAATATATAATATAATAAGCACACATAATTGTAAAACCATTAGTTACATTCGATTAGATAATTTTAACAGAATGTTTTATATATTATAATATATTACCTACAATATACTTACCTAAATAATAGATTATAATTGATGTTTACTATATTATAAAGACTAAACAAAAAATTAAATACTCCATGATCATGAACAATACTATACTATATTGTATTAACTAATACTATTATTATTTATTAATTGTTTTATTATTTTATATTTGTATGTAATAATTATTAGACTTAATAATATATAAAATATTATATTAAACTTACATTATACATTATTACATTACAATATTACATTAAACATTACTATTATAATAAATATGTAAAAATATTTTTGTAGGTATAGTTAATTATTAATTAACATGTATTCGTATCCTTATCATCATGAACTCGAGAACCAATGAGAACGTTGTATAAATCTGCCGCTCTGTGCCGTCTAGGGTTTCTTATATCGCACACGGTAACCGTAACGGCTTCGTTAACAAAAAGGTTCATCGTATTACGATATTTTTAATTTTATATTATGTAAATATCCATCTATAAACTAAGCTGTCTTATTATAAAATGTTAAAAATGCGCCTAAAATACTTTATACGTATACAAATATACGATATCGGGTATATTATAATAATCGGATTTTGAAGAAAACATTATTTTTATAATATTATTCAAACTCTATCGTTTAGACTAAATAACGTGTCTGACGTCTGTGGGATATAGTCTTAAGCCGGGTACACACTTGTAACAATCATGCGTATCGTAACTTTGTAGCGTAACAGGAACTCATGTGTGGACAAGTATAGGCGCAACACCGTCGTGTAACAAAAGATGACACGCGATGGAATTACGCCGCGTTCCGCCAATTGTCGGTAAATTTGAATCGCATCAAAGGATGTTACTAAGTGGGGTTACGAATAGTGTGGACGTCATTGCGCAACATTAATGTGCATTATTACTGGTAAATGAATATATATATAATTATATATATATATATATATGCTGCAGCACTAATTTGTAAATTATTCATAGTTAAAAAAAAGTCGAAAAAAAAATATTTAAAAAACTATACTTTTATAAAAACTACTACCATTACAAAGAATAATTACGGTAAGTATAATCATTAGTACAGTGTAATAGTCCTTTCAAGAAGATATCTGATCGGAAACTGATGGAACGCTATGCAACATACAACTCTGCAACGTACAACATCGCAACATGCCAATAATGATCACGTAACACGTAACATGTAACACGTAACACTACGGAGTGACGATACGACGTTACGATACGCATGATTGTTACAAGTGTGTACCCGGTTTTATAAATGAAAAATAATTATTTACATTATTTTTTATAATGAGAGGTTATAATAGTCAGATTAATACGGAGTGTAGTCCACAAAGCCGCACGACCCAAACCAGATTTTTTTATATTTTATAGGTGCATGTTTGGTGTATGATAATCATAACTGGAGGTGAGGGGGATTTCATATAACCACCTGTCGAGGGTTCTTGCGTGACAAGTTATACAAATAAAATCCGTCGTTATAAACCATTATTTTCTCCAAAGTTACAGTATTGTTTTAATAAAAAAATTATTATAATTTTAGATTATGAATGAGCGAAGAATATATTGGATTTACAAATATTATTTAAACTTTGTATTTATATTTTAATACAACACTATCCTATCCACACCTGTATCCTGTAACTTCACTAGTAACAGTTTCACAAGTTATTGTAGTTTCGCGGATTCTCGATATTTTTAAATATTACATATTTTCACGTTACGTAAAAACCAATGGCACTCAGTATATTTGTATATTAATGGTATTAATAGGTAGGTATTACAAAAATAAGGATATAGCAATAAAAGTGTATAATATATACTATCAACTGATCACTAGTGTCATTGTCATTTGTATTACATCGTACTATATGTGTATAATAAATTATGTAATATATTTCCTTTGTAATATTTTTATTTTTGATTATTTTTGATTAAATTAAGTTTATTTAAATATGTACCTATTATATCCAATAATTTAACAATAAGTAAAGGAATAAACTAAAATAATATTTATTGTAAATAATATGTACTTTTAATTATACTCGTATTTACACCTGCGATGAAGTCCATATATTATTATTGTGCGGCATAAAAAGTTATCGTTGTGCGATGACTGCCACCCGAATAGGCAGTTTGGTGGAATTTGTTTATTTAATATACTATCATAAATTTATAACCACCATAACGTTTAAAGGCAAACTGGTTATTACGGAGGTAAGGTGACACTCGCACAACACAATTTTAAAATAATTTATATATATATATATTTATTAAATTAATAAATAAAAAGAACACACAGTAGTAAAAAACTACTATATTATAACAATATATAATAATATATGCTAATGTTTTATGTAAAACAAAACAAGAGTTCTAATGAACAAATAATATTAAATAATATTATATTATTTTACGGAAAAACGGATTGTGAAAGCTCCTAAACGTACAACGACTACTTGAGCAGGAGGCGGTGGCGGTGGTTCACCGATCATCACTGTTGTCAATAAACGTAACTTTCTTCAATCTGGTATTTGCATATAATTCGAGTAGTCCCGTCAATATAAGAAAAAGATGAGCTGATGCTCCTGCCGCACAGGATACAGGTGTGCGAATCATAACATTTAATTTTAATTAGAATTTGAATGCAATGATAAACCATTGCATTCAAAAAAACGATTCTGAGCGAAGTTCAGTCAGATTATAATTTTCGTTTGAACTAAAAATATTAACTATTAAAACAGCTACAAAATTTACCAAAAATTGACAATTTGATAAAACATTATATACGTAAAAACGAGAATTTTACGAAATTTTCAAAGTCCGATATTTTGTAGAAAAATTAACGTAATGGTTCCAAAATTTTACCACATATATATAATAGCTATGTAAACTCTCAAGTACCATCTATATCCACTTTTACATCTGAAACTCGCTATTCGTGAAAATCTTAGCATTATTTCGGGTAGTAAAAGTGTTTTCAGTATATTTATTTATACGTATGGATTCTAAGATATTCGTTTTACTAAAAATATCAACTTAAAACAGTTTTTAAAAAAATTGTGACTTGGCATTTTTATAATATTTTAGTATGATGTTAAGTAATATGGAAGTATACTTCAGTAAAATTTTCAGACCATAATACCTAAAATTGACAATTTTATCACACATTATATATGTAAAAACGTGAATTTTACGAAATATTCAAAGTCCTATATTTTGTAGAAAAATTAATTTATCGGTTCCAAAATTTTACCACATATATATATATATTATAGTAGCTATCTTAACGTCCAAAAAAATTTCGAGTCTCTATTTTTAAAATTGTCCGAATTATCGTGAAATATTGAAATCGAAATCGTCGAAATTTCATTTTTCGCGAAAAATGCCGTTTTTTCGTCATTTTTTTCTACCGCTTAGGGTCAATTTTGAGAAATTCGAAAAATGACGTAAATAAAGTACCAACTAGATCCACTTTTCTACCGGAAATATACCCTATTCGTGATTATCGGAGCATTATTTCGGGTAGTAAAAATGTTTACAGAATAAAAAAAAAAAAAAAAAATCACACATCATTGTAAAACCAATACATTCTTTGCTTCTCTCAGAATCTAATATAGGAACTGTAGGCCGTCGGTGTGGACGGGTGGAATATGACAAGCGTGAAACACGACCGTGTCATGCTCACTGGCATTACGTGAAATAATTTAATAATAGTTAATGAAATAAAATAAAATAAAAATTATTGTAAATAATAACTATGTATTTTTGATTATATCATTAGCGAATGTATATTCATACGTCTTCACACCGAAACGGACGAAATTTCCCATTCCCCATAAAAAATAAACTCGGAGAATGTTATATAGAATTATGTTGTAAAATAATACATATTTGTAAGTATATTTTAAAAATGAACTGTAAACTAACAGTGAATTTGTAATTATGAAATTATAGAATAACTTATTTGCCATTTGGGATTTTATTTAAAAAAAAAATATAAAATTATTAGCATTAAATTGTATTTGTTATATCCGGAATCGGATAAATTAACTTGTGGCAGTGACGGTAAATTTTAGTAATTGTAATTGTAACAGTTCATGGTGTAAGTTTCCGGGTAAACGGTTACTTTGTATGGTCTATTGTTTAAGTTGAAATACGTGGACACTTTTTACGGTCGGGTATAATGTAGATTGCAGAATATGGACGGTTTTATAATGCATAATATGTCCAATGTACATACCTAAGAAATATATATTGTTATATATATATAATATATATATATTCTATAAGAAATATCTAAATAGAAATATATGAATGTTAGATATAAATAATTTGGAATACATACCTAAGTTAAAAATCAACATTAAACGATATAATATATACGTACTATAACAGTATGATAGCGATTATGGTGAAAATCAAATTCAATAAGATTATAACTGTGACAATGTTATTATGTTAACAACTACGTGTCTACGTCTACTATTTAATTAAAACCAAAACCCATGAAAGATGGTTTTAATTATACTTTATTACGATTAAATACAAATATACGTTGGAAATACTTTTTTTATATTATTCATATCTACCGTTGATCATTTTAATTATGTAGTTGTATTTGTAGTTGTTAGGTACAGATAAAGCGCGCTGCCGGCAACGCGCCCTTCCACCATGCATGGTACCGCTAGCGCTCGCCGTTCCCTACCGGCGATCTGAATACATAAAAGAGGAAAATACGGTCCAACACACGTCACACGATCAGACACAACCACAAGAACTCTCCGTCGCCGTCCTCGTCATTGCGCTTTAGTTTTTTTTCGTTCGGTCTTTTTCTTACCGCCATCGACGTTGTTATTGCAAGGAAAACTAATATTTAATTGTGTGCAACAGCCGTTTCGTGTTCACCAGTACGTCATTTCTGGATTTCTATCGCCGCCTTTTTGACGTTAACACGTTTTCTTCCGACATAGTCGTCGCATCACTCTCACTGTCACGTATCGCATTGTGTAATTCGCACGAATCGATCATCGCAATCAATCCAGCCACCCGGATCATGCTCTTCACGTTTTCATGAGTCAAGGTAGGAGTTAATATTTTTAATCATAATTACAATGTTTGTGATGTAATTTTGTATTTATAATCAGGTTAGTGTATAATCTTTTAGTTTTAAGCGACTCCCCTTTCTATGATATTTTCAACTATTTAATTTTAAAGTTCGTTTTTATTTAATACAGTCCACTATCATTTATTTTCATAATTATTATAATTACGCTAAATTATCTGTATTTCTTATCCTAATAAATTTCATACATCTACTCCTTCCTAACTTCCTTGTAACTAATCATTTATATTTTTCTCCGCGTGGTATTGAATATTTTTACGTGAACGCGGCCCAACCGCAGAATTTTATAGAACGCGCTTCGCGTGGCGGGCGTTTCATATAGTAGTAGTGTATTATAGTCAAACCACATAACCATATAATATTTAGGTAATGGTCAATTTTGTAGAACTTGTCATTTTCACAGTCGTATTAAAACGATAATTTTAGTAATAGCTTTAATAAAGCTGTATTATTATAAATGTTCAATTTAATTTTAAATTTGGATATTATTATTTATTTAAAAACTATATGTATAATGCATAATAATGCTATATACATATTACAATGCTATATACATATTACAATGCTATATACATATTTTATTTATTATAAAACATTAAGGCCGTACAAATGGTCCGCGTTCTGAAATCTCCTATATCTTGTCTGCGAGTGTGGTCCGACTCATCGGTTGTTTTATCATGGCTAACCTCGGATCCAAAACAGTTCAAAACTTTTTTGACAAATCGGGTCGCCATAATACGTCAATTATTATACCGTATTATTATTACGGATTGCGTATGGAATTGGCTACATACGAATTGCGTCCGAAAAAAAAATTATATATTGTTCCACATCCGAATTGCGTCCGCGATATTTTCGTGACAGGTCCGAATTGCGTCCGCGATATTTTCGGGACAGGTCCGAATTGCGTTCGCGATATATTCGGGATAGGTCCGAATTGCGTCCATGATTTTTCGTAAAGTATCTGCATTGCGTCCGTGGTCTTCACGTCCGAATTGTATGCATGGTTTCTATTTTTATTGTAAATACTCGTATTTAATGGGAAAAATATTTTATGTATAATATATTAATGTCTGGGAATAACGTAATATTATATCGATTATCAATACATTACCCATCAAACAATATAGGTACCTAACCAAAATTGTTGGAAATTAATTCTCTACATCAGTGTAGTGAGTGACGCTTTAGTGCTTTACTTTAACTATTAGGTACTAAATTTAACACGATTTTCAAATTATTAATTTAACACTATAATGGAAAATATTAAATTATCACACATGGTTAGTGAAAAAAGTTTTTTATTTTAGATTCTGAGCGAAGCGAAGAATGTATTCGTTTTACAATGATGGGTGTGTTTTTTTTTTTTTTTGTTTTTTTTTTTTTAAGTATGAAGTCACTTTTACTACCCAAAATAATGCTCCGATTATCACGAATAGCATATGCTCCGGTAGCAAATTGGATGTAGTTGGTACTTTATTTAGGTCATTTTTCGATTTTCTCAAAATTGACCCTAAGCGGTAGAAAAAACGACCAAAAAATGACGAAAAAACGGCATTTTTCAAATTTCGACGAATTCGATTTCAATATTTCACGATAACTCAGGCAATTTTGAAGTTAGAGACTTGAAATTTTTTTTGGGAGTTTATATAAGTACTATGTATATATGATAAAATTTTGGAACCGTTACGTT
Organism: Tetraneura akinire; assembly: GCA_021307375.1. Taxonomy (NCBI): domain Eukaryota; kingdom Metazoa; phylum Arthropoda; class Insecta; order Hemiptera; family Aphididae; genus Tetraneura; species Tetraneura akinire. Next base: position 14,169,072 of record JAIUCT010000008.1, on the reverse strand, counting down.
CATTTTTCTACAAAATATAGGACTTTGAATATTTCGTAAAATTCTCGTTTTTTTGTATATAATGTTTGATAAAATTAGCAATATTTGGTATTAAGGTCTGAAAATTTTACTGAAGTATATTTATATATTATTTAACATTAATTCAAAATATTAGAGAAATCCATTGTCTTAATTTTTTTTTATAGCTGTTTAAAGTTGATATTTTTAGTTTAAACGAAAATATTATGAAAAAAATGACGAAAAATTGGCATTCACAAAAACGTGGCTCTATGGGAGACGCGTGTGGTGTAGTCGGCGAAATATTCTCGAACACTATCTCGGTGTTGAGCTCCGTCGCCAGGCATCGACAGCGGATGGGTGACCGCCGTTTTTTTTTTTTGTGTTTTTTTTTCGTTTTTTTTTTTCTTACTATGTCTGAATCATCATATTAAAATATTTAAAAAATCCATGGTAACATTTTTTTTTTATAGCTGTTTAAAATTAATATTTATATTTTTTTGTTTTTATGACTGAAGACACTTGTACTACCCAAAATAATGGTCCGATTTTCACGAATAGCATATGTTTCCGGTAGGAAAGTGGATGTTCTTGGTTCTTTATTTAGGTCATTTTTCGAATTTTTCAAAATTGATCCTGTACGATAGAAAAAACGATGAAAAAATGACGAAAAAACGGCAATATATTAATCAATACCTACATTATCTGACTGAACTTCGCTCAGAATCGTTTTTTTCGAATGCAATGGTTTAACATTGCATTTAAATTATAATTATAATCAAATACTATGATATGCACACCTATATCCCTGCGGCAGGAGTATCAGATCTTTTTTATTTTAATTTTATTTAACATAATAACATGAAAATATCACGCACACAAATTGGATTTGTCGTTAAGAATACGCGGACGCATTTCGGACCCGTCACAAAAATATCGCGGACGCAATTTGGATCTGTCGTTGAAAATGCGCGGACGCAACTTGAACAAAATACAGTTTTCGGACGCAATTCGGATGCGCCGATGGAATTACGTATCATGCACGACAATCCCGCAGATCCAGCCTCCCGCGGACTTATGCCGAAACTAATGTTATGCTCGTCTATTTATTGGAACGGGCCAGAATTCGTACGACTTCCTGAACACAAGTGGCCCTCGTCAAAATTCACTCCGCTCGCTCCGAGTCAGTTATCCGATACTCGACCTAACGTTGTTACGACGTTGGCCATCAACGCTCATCCGTTATCGTTGGACTTCATCAGCCAGTTTTCGTCGCTCGAAAAAATGTTACGAGTGCTGTCTTCTATCTCCCGTTTTTTGTCTCTTCGTCTACGACGACAGCCGCTCCGTGTCGGTCCTATCTCGTTTGCCGAACGAGAAATGTCTTTGTTGATCGCTGTACAGCGTACGCAACAATATTATTTTGCAGATTTGATTAAAGTGTTAAAAAATCAGTCTATGACTACGCCTCCATCTTTGGCACAATAATTAGCACCATACATTGACGACAACTATATTGTAATAAAATAAAATTGAACGCGGGGAGAAAATGTTGGATATAAAGCTTATTATTATTATTATGTTAATTAATCTGGTGCGGTTATCCTTTATACGGGACTGATCAGCGGGATCGTATAGATTTTATTAACACGGCTTTCGCACGTACATGTGGAACATTGTAAAACTATAATAATAGTTGTTATTTAATGTTGTTCATTCAATGTTGTTATTATATAGACCTTAACATCCCCCAAAAATATTTTCTACCTACACCGATGATATACATATACGATAAATCATATACTCGTCAAAGTGTGGAGGTATGAAAAAATAATTAATGTGTATCATTTGTGGACTTTGTGGTAATAAATACTATAACCATGTCTAAGGTTGATTATAATCGATTACAATATGGTGTTATATAATGATACATGGCTATAATCAAATATGGGTTACACCCATACATTTTAGTATAACTGTGCGGCTGGATTGCACACGAAACAATTTATTAGTGGACTGTATCTTATTAATTGGAAACCAGGGATTATTTGGTTAGCTTAATAGTTATTATGGAATAAATAATTTGTAACGACGAAGTGCATAAGTAAATAATTAATACGTATATTGTATTGTACGCAAGTTGACATAAATTATTAATATTAAATTATATAAAATACAAAAAGTACAAAACATCAATACGACCTGATTCGATTTGGGGGAATGACGGTTGACACATGAAAGACGTGATGATGTGATGGTGATGGTTGTGGTGAAAACATCGCGGACGAAAACGTTTGAAAAGTTGGAAAGTTCTTAAAGTCTACAAGTCGAAATACACACGAAAATGGTGTTAAACAAAGTTTGTTTTGTTTTGTGTTCCAAGTGCAGACTTAGACGAAGAGAGGTACGAGAGACAGGGAACGAACGACAAAACAAAAAAGTAAACACCAACTGAACGAGAGACAAGCCCTCACCGATGACCAATTGAAACGAATTGCGAACAAACTACTATAGTAGTAGATTTAAATTATAATTTTCTAACAAATATATATATTAAATTTATACATATATTTTTAATTATAATAGTTTGTGACAATTCGGGTCTTTGTTTTATCGAAGTCACGATGAACCTCCGTTCTGTGGTAGGTTCGTCACCCTGAAGATACACTAGTTAGGGTGGGAGCACCACGGATTTTTAACGAATTTATATGATAGAGAAAAAATCAAATCCATTTCATAGTGATTGTGATTTTAGATAATATTGAATTAGAGCGAAATTTAATTAAGATATGAAAAGATCGATAGCTAAAAAAAAACCGTATAGAAAAATAGCTAAATACATAAAGAAAAATATTAATACATATTATAAATACGAAAATATATAATCCTAACGGGTTTTAAAGTTCCTATCGGACAATTACTACCATATTACTATAATATAATATATATAAAACACATCGTTAAATGTATAATAATTATGTAAAAGGTCCATTTCTTATACGAGTAGATTGATTTCATAACTTTATAATATACAAAAGCTATACATATAATGCGGCTGTCATATGTAAAAAAGACAAAGACTATCGGGAGTAGTCGATAATATATAGGGAATATCTATAGACGTATTTATGGGGTTGTACGTTGGAATCTTTCTTAGAGGATGTGTAGTGGGTGTGGTGTAGTAGTGGGAAAAACGTATTGGTCCAGGATTAGAGACGAGTGTGTGTGGCCTCGAGTTTTTGGTGGGGTAGAAACGACGGTAGGAGTTATCGCAGTACTTGTTCGTAAAATGCGACTCTAGCGGGCAATATCGAAGTACTGTATCTCGTGATCCTTCTACACAATGTTCGTTAGCTCCGTTTCAGTTAAAAGTTGCAGATAGCCAGACGAAGAACTCCTCCATAACGAGACGATATAAAAACGGGGAAAAACGGAAACGGAACAAGATGTTTGGCAACGATACATTTCAAATTATTTCGGTAAGCATAATTAAATTTTTATTATTATTTAAGTTAATTTTAAAACAAATAATAATATTTAAAATAATAAATAAATAATAGCGCATAGCTATTATAAATATTATCATTTTTCGTCAATACCCATCGTTAAAGTCGTTAGATATATAGAGTATATAAATTACGAGAAAATATATTACGTTATTAATAATAAAAATAAATAAAATGCATAAATGTAGTTCGCCATATTTTATTTTTCATATAATTATTTTAATTCGATGAAGTTTTGACTTTTATTACGAGTATTTGGTTCATAGTCACACTTTTCACGTGTACATATAAACCTAACGGGTTTTAAAGGTCCTGTCGGACAATTACTACCTTACTACCTTAGAGCTTGGATGTAGATGTAAATACATATTTTTACTGTGACTTGATAAAGTAATTTAGGTAAGTGAAAAATTCGTTTCAAGTTATTTCCAATGTAATGAACTATATTTTATTTCACATATTTTTACACATTTTGCCATAAGTACATATTTTTACATATTTCTCAATAATTCCATTTTCCTACATATTTCGACAGTTTGTTCATTAAGATTTATTAATAATTATATACGATTGTATTTTTCAATACAGACAATTTCTCATGTTTCCAAAAGTACTTAAATAAAATAATACCAATTATTGAACTAATCGACCGTAATCTATGGTCGACTATAGTTCGACATTATGATCTCGATAAATCCTTTAATCGGTACAAATCTGTGTTACGACCAAATCGTATATCATTTAACTTTGACAATTTGAGCATGTATATGGTATCTCATTGCTTTCAAGTTCAATATCAAGATGAATAATGTCATTTATAAAGTAATTTTTAATATTTTTTTTTAGTAATGTTTTTTTGTAATATGTTTATATTTTTATATTCCATATTTTCAATTTTTCATCACATATAAAGGGATTTTTTACTACATATATATTTACACATTTTGGTTTTTTTTAATACATATAAATCCGAATCGTACTTATGAATATAATAAATTAATAATGGATATATATATAAAAACAGGAACTTTATAAAAAAAAAAACATAACATTGCCGGCCAAAGCATAACATATACTCGTAAGGTAGGTAAAACTATTATCTCGCCAGCCGCATGTGTAATTGGCATCTCCTCAGTCTTACGGCATTGTAAAACCTCGCCGTGGAGGGATTGGGAAGTTCAGTCCATGTTGTTCGTCGATACTATTTGTTTATAAATAATATATAACCACAATTTACAACAAAATATATAAGTACTTTAAATTTCCAAAGCAATGTTGCTCGTCCAAAGATCTGTAGGAGAGAGAGAGAGAGCAAATATTATATTACATAAGAATAATTAAAGTTTGACCTGACGGCCATAGTAATATTTGATTATTATAGTTTATAACAATGTAGTCATAATGTGCGTATGGTGACGGGTATGAGTACGTTAATGAGAAGGTCGGTGTCGGTGAGTATCATATCTACGCACAATAATATATTATATAGATTTGATATATAATTGTCCTATTAAATTTAAAATGGAACTGATATTTTTCATCGATATGAATAATTTGATAAATTCAATATATTTTTCATTGTGTATATAGATTTTTAACATTTTAATTATATTATAATGTGTTTAACTCATAAAAATACATTTCTTTTTCTACTTAAATTCAATATATTTTTTTATAATATATTATAATATTATTATACAAACTGCAAGACGCTCGTCATCAAACGCTTGACTGCAATTGGTTTTGAGTGAGTGTCATATAAAATATTTGTGAACCTAGAATATTCATTTTATTTAATATAACTAAAATAAAATTGTATACATTTAATAAAATACGTATGAATAAAAAAAAGACGGTAAATCATAAAATAAAAAAAAATAAATATTAGTAGTTTAATAATATTTTTGGATAGAAATAATGATCTTATTTTCTAGAGTAAGTCTGTACGTTGAAATTTATTGTTATATATTCTAGTACTTAGTAACTTTTATCTATAGTCAGTATATTCATTATTTTAAATAATTGTTTACTTATTATTATTTTTTATAATTTTATAAAAATTTATAATGATATTATCTAATATGTAACATTGGACTATTAGATGTAATAAAAAACTAGGCGAAAGGAAATAATTATAAAATAAATTACAATAAAATATAATCATAAAACATAAAACAACTCGGTCCAGGGGGAGATTGCCCTATCACATCCTCAATTAGAAACTGAGTAACATTATAAATATAATAAGAAAAATCTTAATATATACATTAATTTATATTTAAATAACAGTTATGATGTCTGCTATGTTAAATTTTAATTAGAAATATTGGTATGATAACCAAATGCTCTCTCTAACCTTGTGACCTTTGTACAATTACTATTCCGGTCGAAACAAATGTGATATTTTATATTTGTTATAGAATCACAATATTATTTCATTATTATTTTTGTTGTATTTGAAATATTATTATTATGCGTATTAACATCATAAGGATGATGAGATAATTGTTAATGTATTGGCCGGCTCATACTAATGTAAAAAATAGACAGGCCGATAGCCATAAGACTCAATAGTCCTTTTGAAAGATTAATGTATTGACATAATAATTTATGCATAGTTGCAATATAAAATAATTATAATTAATGTTATTTTAATTTTATTCTTATAATATGGTTTGTTATGCTCCCAGTTTTTCCCCATATTTTACCTTTTTAATATACGACATTTAATGATTTTTACACAATAAATTCTAACACTATATTCTTAACCAATAATTTGTAATTTAATGCATTTCATTATGCTATTAATATTAATTAATATTCTTAAAAAATACGCAGTTTTCCGATTTCAATTCAAGGTTCATTTTGACGTTCAACAGTTTTGTATTATGTTTCGATAATAATTGTTTTAATTTAATGGTATAAATAATTATATTTTATATTTTGTTAAATTAATAATTAAAATTATATACCATTGTTCATTTACAACAAACTAATATATAGATATTACATTTTAAAATGTATACATATTTGTATTAAGTTCATGAATGAGTCAATATTTTTTTTATAGTTAACCGTGATCAAATCTTTTGCGATCAATTTATACCTACGATTTTACAGCGGTGTTATTGCCCGATTCCAAAAATCAAGAATTATATTATTAATATAATATACCTAACTAAAATTAAAGTCCAAAAACTAAGGTATAGAAAGCATTGAAATCTACTTGTTATATTAATAACAATGATATTTATCGTTAATTGATAAACAAACATTATAGTGACACAAAAGTAATTATGTTTCATTATATTATATAATCGTATAATCATATAGTGTAAAGTAAAGGCATGTTATATGTACATACGTGCATACGATGGTGCGGTCGCAACTCCAAATACCATAGAAATGATTTAAAAAATAATTATTTATTTGAGTATGGACATTAACATTAACACATACTTTAATTATAATTTTTAATTAATTACTCGGATTATGAAACTAGAAATTTATAGATGGTTTATGAACTCGCAATGTAATATTAATATTAAACAAAAATATTATAAACGAAAATAATACTTACAGTATAATACGATAGCGCCACATAGATACTAATAGTTCATATATTACAAGGGTAAGTGTTTATAATGTTGTATGAGGGTGGTACCAGTGGGGAAAAATAAAGGTCCGTGATTAGAACAGAGTGTGTGGTCTGATCGTCTTCGGTTTCTCGGTGGGATAGTAAAAAAGGTTGGAGATGTCGGAGCAATAATTAATACTGGGTGACAAATTTAATATATTGTTAAATACTTATCTATTTTTGATCTACTTTTTGATCAAATACATTCAATAAAAAAAAACATAATTATATATTTTTGTAAATGTGGTATACGATATTAATTAAAAGAAATTTATAAGTTTCTTTCAGCATTGATAAAAGTTTAAATTATGGAT
>JAIUCT010000008.1:14051289-14085161 GCA_021307375.1 Tetraneura akinire | reverse complement strand
GGAAAAAACATATGGTAAAAATGTATAAACAAATAGTTTTATAATATAATGTATTTTATTATTTTTATGTATATTATATACTCGTACAATTGTCACTTTACAGAATTAGAATTAATTAATTTAATTTTTTCATGTATTATATTAACTGCCTAGATTTATGTTTTCTTAAGCCATAGTTTTTAGAAATCGATTCAGTAGTATACTAGTTGAGCCGTATGCCCTTTTTATTATTTCATATTTTTTTATATAAAAAGGACACATGACTCATACTAGTGTATGTACAAAACACATCAGTTTATTTTATTTAACTTTTTAAGCAAACCAGTTTGTGAAATTATATAACCACTAGTTATTATTATATTTTAATGTTTTAAAATAAGTATTTTACAATATTCGAGGGCTGATAAGTTATGTGTTTACATGAAACTTTAAAACTATTATACGTATAAAATCATGAATTAAAAACACACGTATTGTAAAACAAACAATATAAAATAAAATATAATATTTTTTTTATTTCAATTGATATTAAAAAATATATTTGAGAACAATAATTATTAAAATGCCCTTCACTACCTATGTTAATGATAAAAATCACATGATGATGCTATTATTAGTCACACGTCTTGATAGACGTAGTCTGACATTATAATTAGCTACTGATGATATTTTGTTACGGAACAAAACACCCAACTGTGGTACGACCGGCGTACATACATCAGACGCCGGTCCGATAGGCAGATGAAAGAGAAAGCACGGTTATGAAACGACACGAAGAGGACGGAAACCACTAGCAATCCGGGTGGTTCTTTAAAATATAAAACAACAAAAAACGATAAAGAAAACGACATGGAACGAACGGAAATACGGAGTAAGTGAAGTGAGTTAAATATGATAGATGTTCGGTCGGCAACGAATAGAAATGGATAAATCGAGTGGCTTCTATCACCGAAAATAATAAAATATATATAAAGAAGAAAATCCTAACACACAGCACGGACTTTTTCGCTTTTTTGACCGCGGGTTCACCGGATGCTGGTTTCACTTTCTTCACTGCTGGTGTTTTCTTTTTCGGTGTACCTGGAGCTTTTGTTTTCTTGGCAACGGGTGCCTGTTTTTTTGGTCGGGGTCTTCTTCTTGGGCTTGGCCTCAGCAACGGCCAATTTGAAGTGCCCGGAAGCGCCAGTACCTTTGGTCTGGATGATAGTCATATTCGCGAAGGCTGCCTTCAGGAATTTTCTGATAAACGGAGCAAGTTTGGCAGGATCCACTTTGTAGTTGGCGGCCAAATATTTTTTGATAGGCGGCAACGATGATCCTTTCTTTTCTTTTAACTCCTTAATAGCAGCGGTTACCATTACGGTGGTTGCTGGATGGGCTGCTGCGGGTTTTGATCCCTTGACTGCAGCTTTCTTCTTGACTGCAGTTTTTTTTGGCAGTCGGCGACGTGGCTGCCACGGGCGCTGGACTGGTCACGGTATCTGTCATTATGAAGAATTTACAATTATAGTTGTACGAGAAAACGATATCACGAGTACTGAACTACTGATCGGCGGCTTTCCTTACATCAGTAAAACGCAATGGCGTCAGCTTGAAGCGGTTCAAACAATAGGTGCAAGAATGATAATCGGAATTCCATCCTATGTAAAAAATGAAGTCACCCTGTCATCTGCCAATCTCAAATCAATTAAATCGTCTATTCACTCTCAAGCTTCTACGCTACTTCATAAAAATAAATATTCCAAATTCCTCCATATAAGGGAGCTAGGCCATCTAGCACCATCAATAAATTATTACCACCTCAAAAAACCACCAAAAACTAGTCTTCTTGTGTGGGCTACAAATTCTTAACTCTATAACAATTATTTAACTCCACCACTAGAAAAGGCAACAGCCTGGTATAGCTAAGACCGATGGTCGTCACACAAGCAAAGCAAAGCAAAGCACACAGCACAGGAAACGTGTAAATTGGAAAAAGTTCCAAATCGAAATAACTCCTCTCATTAAAAACAATCACATTTCTTCAATCTCGGACATAAACAAAAATATAGACCAACTAACTGAAGTCATCCAATCAGAGTACCAAAAGTGTTCCTACTCCTTGTCCCAACCTGAACCTCCAAAACCACTCCCGGATGATATACGGCTCGAAATTGATACCAAGCGTTTACTACGGATAAACTGGCAACGCACCCGTGATCCAAGAGCGAAAACACTATACAACGCCCAAGTGTCCTACGTCAAAGACATCCTCACCCGCCACCGAATATCTGAATGGCACACCTTCACTTCCACTCTTAATTTCCAAAACAAATCTATATACAAACTTAATCGCCAACTTCTCCATAAACCCTCTCCACTACAGCCACTTAAAAACTCCGAAGGGACAAAGATCTATGATACAAAACCAAAGGCCGAACTGTTCGCAGACAAAATGACTGATCAATTCAAAAACAACCCGGGTCCCCCATTACCCGAAGTAAAACATTCCATTTCGAAACTCCGAAACTCAAACCCACCTCCATCAGACACATATGTAACACCAAATGAAGTATGGGATATCTTTAAACGACTCCATCCAGCGAAAGCGCCAGGCGAAGATGGCATCACAAACAAAGCCCTGAAACATCTACCCAAAATTGCTTTTGTCCTCTTTCTAACCGAAATTTAAAAACCTTAATGGAACCGAAACCGAAATTTTAGTTTTTTTTAAACCCGAAAAGAAACCGGAACCGAAATTTTAGTTTTTCTAGGAACCGACCGGAACAAAATCATCAAGGTTTCAGTCCCTGATCGTAACTACTGACCGGCGCGCGGTATCTAACCGGATATATTGTCACCGATAAAACTTTGTACGACACAAACACACCCATACTTCAGTCCCGATATTGTACAGCGAAGTTGCCGCCCGGTCGCTTCTCAAGCCTCACCGGGCGGCGCTTACAACGCTATTCCACGATAATTGTACAACCCGGGTACGGTCGTCCATTCGCAGGACGACAATTGTAATTATTTGTATTATATATTTATTAGCATGTGAAATAAAAGTATGTGATTACCGTAAAACCGACTACCAACTCATTTCAACGAATGGGCGTCTCGCCCAAAGGGCAGAGACGCACCGTTTCAATTTGTTGATTATTTCATTTTAATGTAGGAACATAAATAAATTATTTTATTCACAACAATAAATAATTAAGTTAATTAATATATAATTTATAATATAGTATATGTCATTTTAAGTAATCATTTAAGCAACATTACATTAGGTAGTGAAACGAAGAAGAATCGTTGGGGTTATACATTTGGATAAGTAAAGACTTTATACATTGTATTATATTTTTTCCATGTAATGGTCATTACTTATACAAGTATGTAATACAAGAGACATTTTTCTTAATTCACTTTTTTGAATAGAATATTTGGTGAAATATATATTAAAAAAAGAAGAAAAAACGTATTTTTACACACCGGTTTTAAAAATATTAGAGTTAATTATGTTAATCGCAATATGGTTAAAATGAGCAGTCTAGTGCAGACGAGCAAAGTTTTAATTAATCATTTAATTAAGTACAATTTACAAAACATTTGAGAATAATAATTAATAAAATATCCTTCACTACTTATATTAAGGGTATAAATCACATGATGATAATGCTATTATTCGTCACGCGTAATCCTTGATGGACGTAGTTTGACGTTATAATTAGCTACTGATGATATTTATTGAATTTTGCATGTTATATTACGGAGCATATAAATTATATTATTCATAAGAATTGATTTTTGTTTTAATTTTAATATAATACTTACTGTTAAAATATTGGAAACTATAATAGCCACTATATTAAAGTTTTATGTAATATATTTGAAAATATTTATAAATTCATGCTTTATAGTACTAAGAATATAAATACATATAAAGTAAACGAGAACTGCTGCATTTGTATCCTAAACATAAATTGAATAATATGTCTAAAATTAATGTTTGTACAACAACTTAATTAAAATATTTTAAAAGTTTTTCTTATACTTATAACTTATACTTATATCTTACTGATATTCCCTAATAAATGTTAGAATATTTTAATAAATATTTTCAATTATAATAATATATGTATAAAAAAAAATTTTTCATTATATTTTTAGATTTTGGGTTATACGCTTATGGTTATATTAGGGGTAATACAGTATTTTTTATTAACAACATGTATTTTCTCATTATAACCATGAGTGTGTAAAAGCAAAAGTAATTTATTTAATTCTTTGTTTTAGGCATTTAATTTTGTGAAAAATAAATAAAAATAGATTATATAACGATTGTAAAATTATGAAATTAGATAATTATTTTAATTATATAAGTTAAATCACTAAATATACATAAAATAAATATAAGGTTAGGTGCACTAAATTACTAACTATAATATTATAAAGTAAACGAGAACTGCTGCATTTGTATCCTGAACATAAATTGAATAATATCTCTAATTAATGTTTGTACCATAACTTAATTAAAATATTTTAAAAGTTTTTCTTATACTTATTGATATTTCCTAATAAATGTTAGAATGTTTTTATAAATATTTTCAATTATAATAATTTATAAAAGACAATTTTTCATTCATATGAAAGACTTCATATGCTCCATTTGTTATTAGATATGATGCAATTAACTTTAATTTATATAATCTTAGAAATTATAATTTTTCCATATTATAGTAGTTATCGTAACATAATATTTGAAAAATGGTATGAGAAGTTCCAATGAGGTTATCTTGTTTAAACATTAATATCGTTCACAAGAATTACATATTTTATAATTAAACACATATGATTACCTGTGAAAAATCTAAGTGTATAAAACAAATATGAATATAAAGTTTTTACATCAATTGTAATCATCATTATATTAGTAAAACGAAGAAGAATCGTTTGGTTACACATTTCGTTGAGTAATAGCCATTTACATTGTATTATATTTATTCCATGTATTAGTTATTACTCATCCGACTGTGTGAAACAAGAGACATTTTTCTTATTTCACCTTTTTTGAATAGAATATTTGGTGAAAATATATTAGAAAAAAAGAAGAAAAATTATTTTTACTAACTCGTTTCAAACATATAAGGTTTAATTATGGAAGTCGCAATATGGTTTAAATGAGTAGCCCAATGCAGACAAGAAATATATTAATTAATAATATAATTAAGTACAATTTATATAACATTTGAGAACAGTAATACTTATTAAAATACCCTTCACTACCTATGTTAATGTTATAAGTCACATGATGATGCTATTATTAGTCACGCGTAATCCTTGATTGACATAGTCTGACGTTATAATTAGCTACTGATGATATTTATTGAATTTTGCATGTTAGCGTAGTGAGCATAAATAAATTACGAGTATATTATTCACAACAATTAATTTTTTTTTTTAATATAAATATAATACTTACTGTTAAAAAGTTGGAAATAAAAGTGTACTCTGTAATATATTTCTAGAATTGTGTTAGTACCTATTTAGTAGTTGTAATACTAATATTATACATTATATATGTTTCATTTATTAAGATTAGGTATATTTAGAATTGCTTTATTACATATTTAAAATTAATTAATTTTATTTTTCTATTTATCAAATTAACTTTTAATTATATGTCATTTTAAGTAATCATCATTACATTAGATAAAATGAAGAAGAACCGTTGGGTTATATATTTCGATGAGTAATTACGTTTTAAATTTTATTATATTTATTCCATGTTTAGTAAGTTATTACTCCTCTAAATATGTAAAACAAGAGACATTTTATTTCATTCATCTCTTTTCAATAGAATATGTTGTGAAAAATATATTAGAATATGAAGAAACATGGGTTATATACTAGATTGGTAATATGACTATACAGTTTTTATATTTTTTAATTTTAAATTTGCTTATTCGTAGAATAATTTAATTATAATTAATTTTAAGTCCACAAAATTATATATACTTGTTCTTTTATTAACATTTCTCCCATACCTAGCTTATATGTATTATTTTTTCTTTCGGCATTACTTAATATAATCGTAAGCGTAGCTTCATCCGTAGAATACTATATTCACATTTTTGCACGGCATCCACCACAAGTCCACAACAGTAAGAATATTATAGTTATTTTCCATTTAACATAACCATATTATAATTATTTTATCATTATAGGTGGGTAAATGATTCAAATTTCAAACAAATAGTGTTGTATTCATTGTATGAGTGTGTATGCTTAATTGATTACGGATTTTTCAATGGTTATTTTTTTCTTATTTATTATTTTGTATCTAATTCCAGGATATTTTAATGTTTGAAAATTCTTTAAAGAGGTTGTTTTTCCATGGATATATTTTCGACCTCCCTCCCACAGTTGTAATACACCCAACAAATATATGCCATTTTAATATTTTTTCGTTCATATTGAAGATATAAAGTCATTCTTCATGTAACTTAATGAAGTAGGTACACATTACACTAAGCAATTTTAAAACAATAAATATATTTATATATTATAAATAACATTTTTTTTTTCATATGTTATTAATAATATTCTAACAAAATTACTATTAATCATTTAAAATCACATGATGATGCTATAATTATAGTCATTCATATGATGGATCCTACACTGATATTATTAATAGCTACTGATGATTTTAATATGTTATATAATACTAAAATTGTTTCTATTTTATATAAAATAATATAAATTATTAGGGATTTGTTTTGTTATAAATATTTACCTTGTATTTTAGTCGCAGCATATGCATCACAATTATTATATGAGTACTACTACAAATTAATTTAGTATTATATTATTAGTACTCATTTATCTGATTCATATAAATATTACTTGGTTTTATTTTATTTGTATAATTTAATAAAAATATATTAAATATATATTAAATAATAAAATAACAAATATTATTTATTATATAATATTTTATATGATTAGGATAAATAATACAATATTATTAACATCATTAATGCATTAGAAAATGACAAATACAATATTTATATATACATTTTAAATAATGAATTAAATTTTTATAGAATTAAATTAACATTGATATTAATATAGAATATTTAATTAGAATCAAAAATATAAGAATATTATAATTTGTTTTGAAATTATATTAAAAATACCTATTACAATAATTATTAACAATATTTTATTTTTTTTATTTTTATTTAATATTTGATTCCTAATTAGATATTATTATTCATTAATTACCTATTAATATTAATAATAAATTAACCTCTTTTTTTATAAGCAACAGTCATTTGAAAGGGAAAAAAACATGTTTATAGCTATATACTTAGCCGGGTAATGAGGATTGTATCATGTTTCATATGTTTATTATGGCACTCCTCACTACTCGTCTTAGTGTGTAAAACAAAAAAACAGTTTTTATTAAATACACTTAATGTTAAAAAAAAAAAAAATCATGCGGTGATAAACATATTATTAATTATATTTTATAAAACCTAGGTATATTTTATAATTACGTAATTATAAGAATTATTTTATTTTATTTTTCCATTTATTATGTTGACCTGCTATATGGTTTCTTCAGAATTGGATATTAGGAGAATGAAGAAAAAGTGTTGAGTTATATGCTCAAAAGGGTAGTAAGATTTTACAGTGTAATTATCACATTCGACGTTATTTTTCTTTTCAAAATAATATTTTGCATTTACATTATATTTACATTATATTTTACATTATATACATTATGATTATAATAATATGTCCTGCTTGTTAGATACTTAGATTAAACAATTAGTTGTAACATTACTTAATTAGAAATAATAATTTAATTTTTTCAATTTATTATATTGATCATTGTACTGTATAATGTGCATTTAATTTCAATTGTCATTACAGTAGTACATAGATGTAACGTAGGGTATAATAAAAAAAGATTTTACAATATTTTTTATTTTAAACATGTAAAATCCTTGTTATCATTCAAAGTTTGTAAATGAAAAAAATTTTAATTTACTTTATGTTTTTCCATCAAAACGAGTGTTGAAAAATACACAAACAATATATTTCGTATTATTTTATTTTTACAGATCGTATAGGTATAGCAACCATAACATTATGCCAAATAATGTAGAATTCTGTATCAAAAAATATATCGTTCAAAGAATTGATTTTATATTAAGAATAATAAAGTAAAATAACTTGTAAGATTAATGTAACAATAATTTATTTATTTTATTTTCCCATTTATTTTATTATAGACCCCAATTATGGAATTTAGACATTGAGAAAACGAAGAAAAGCTACCAGTTATAGACATAATGAGAATGGTAATGAGGGTTCTCTATGTTTATATTGTTTATTACAAATAGAATCCACATTACTAGTTTTAGTATGTAAAACAAAATTATTTTATTTCATCGTTTGTTCCGTTTGTGGAAAAAAATTATGGCGAAAACTGTATAAACAAATAGTTTTACAATATCAATATATTTTATTATTTTTATTTATATTATATACAATTTTCAATTTACAGAAATAAAATAAATTATTTTAATGTTTTCATGTATTATATTGACTGCCTAGATTTATGTTTTCTGAAGCCATAGTTTTTAGAAATCGATTGAGTTGTATACTAGGTTGTGTTATATTACATTTTTATTATTTCATAATTTTTATATAAAAATGTCCCATAACTCATACTAGTATATGAATAAAACACATCCGTTTATTTATTATAAATTTTGTGAAAATAAAATAAACCATTAGTTAATAATATTTTAATGTATAAAAAGTAGTATGTTACAATATACGAGAGCGGGTTAATATGTAATGCCTCTTACATGAAACTTTAAAACTCTTGTATGTATAAAATCATGAATTAAAAACACACGTATATAAAAAAAAATGACCTTAATTTACATACTATTATTTGTTAACAACTACCTTCTGGGGTGATACATTATTGCCAAAATTTAATCATTTTTAAAATGTAGTCCAAATAAAATTCATCAGTTTGAGTATTAAATCATCGTTTAACGTCAGCTTTAACTTTTTTATCGGAATTCAATTTTACACACTTGAGATGTTCCTTAAGCTTCGGAAATAAAAAAAAATCACACGGTACAAAATCTGGAGTTTAAGATAGATATGAAATGACTTGAAACTCCATTGAATCAATTGTTTCCAATGTGGCGATTATTATGGTTTTTTAAACCGCACATCCTCTGATGCTGTCGTTATAAACTCCGTAAATAATGAAATAATTATTTTACACTACCACGTTTTCGCTCGTATTCTCACAATAAACCATAATATACCATAATGACATTGGCTATTAAATGTTTAATAAATTAAAATTGTATCCTATATGCTTAAAAATAATTATTAGATAAGACATAAGAGACATTACTTACCAGCCCGCCCTCGTACCTACTTATATTGTGTGTTTAATAAGTACCTATATTTTACAATTAGTTGAAGACACTCAAAGATAATTATAAGTTTTGATGTCTATTTTACTATAATAAACTTGTTATTATTATTATTATTATTTTTTTTTTTTTTTAACAAATTTAATTTAATATAATCAAATAAATATATAATATATTTATTTTTAATCTTTTTTTTTTTATAAATATTTATATTTATAATGTTATGCTAATATTAAAATTATATACAACATGTTATTTAATATTGTCCTCTTCTTGTATATTAGTATTTATTATTTTATTGTGTTTAATATAGTTATCATGTTTACATTTTTGAGAATATTAAATGTTTCATGTTACATTGTTACGGTTTCCACAAATGTACCTACAAACTATAATTTATCTTAGAGTCCGTTAATGCTCAAAATTTTTATCAACAACAGACAACAGTACAAGAATTACAACAATATGAAGAATTACAACCTGATATACATCCTAACGGATTTCCAAAATATTAGGAAAATCTCAAGACACAATTTTTTTATAGGTGTTTAAAGATGAAATTTCAGTAAAATCAATATTTAAAGTGTTTATATGTATTTTTCTTATTATATTACAATATTTTACAATAATGTTATAAAAAATGACAAAAAAACTTTTCAAAAACCTTGAAAATTTTATGGAACCTTAAATAAATTTTACTTAACTCAGTTCCAATTAATTGTGAATTATTGAATTTACGATTTTTTTTATAGCTGTTTAAAGTTTGAACTTTTAAGTGTAGAAAAGCAAAGAAAGGGATATAGGTCCCTTTATTTAGTTATTTAACTATAGTTAATAGTGTTGAATTACAATTTGAATGCAATGATAAATCATTATATTCGAAAAACCATTCTGAGCGAAGTATTGTCAGATTTGGGTATTTAGGTGACAAATTCTTTAATTTATTTTAGGTGCAAATAAATATGCTCCATGAAATTTATAATTAAAAAATAATAATGATAGATATTTTATTATTTCTCATAATTGGTACTTACTCGTATAAAATAATTATTGTAAAAAATGGGTTATCTTTTTACTTCAAAAAATGTTACTGAAATATTTATTCAAATGTCCTTATATCAATAAAACTGTATTCCGTACCAGCATTAGTAAAGTTGTAAAAATATCAAATTGAGTGTACGATAATTAAAACAAATACCATACAATTTATAATACCAATCGAAAAGTACTAATCATTATATAGAAAAAAAAATTGTAAAAGTTTAGTTGATTTTTGCTCTTCGATTTTTGTTTTCATAATGTAGTATACTATTCAATTTTTATTTCTCGTTCTGCGTTTTAAATCATTCAACATAGCAAATACAGAAATCTAAGCAACTTAAAATTTCTATGGTATATGAAATCCCTCTTAATGATATATCTGAAAATTATTACATATATTATAAAAATATATTACCATTTGAAAATTGTTTGAATTGCATATTCGCGGATTATGTACGAAACGATATATACGAGTATATCAATTAATAATAATGATTTAGAAGATATAAATAATAATTTATTCCAAGTTTCAAGATTAAATATTGCTAAAATCGTAAATGAACTTATGGAATATTCGAATCTTAATTCGTATACTATATTTGACACAGATTTGATAAAATCGTTGTTTTATCAGGTATATTTTAAAATTATATATGTTACGGGCAAAGTATACAATTTGGGCATTTTATACATTGTCCGGGCATTTTATACAATGCCCTTCGTATATTGGGCAATATAGAAAACGGATGAGATGATTTAATGAATAATGATAAATCGTAAAACATAGTTAAAATAAAGTCAAATTATTATCTAAAAATTATAATCTGTCACTAGTTTGTTTGTTCTTATCGTATTTTTACAATAGGGATGTCCCACATATAATAAGCGTGTACGTGACATAATATAAATGTTAATATTATGTTAATATCAACAACTTTTAACACATCATATTTTTTAAAAAGTTTATAATCATTTGGTTCCTTTTTCTTTGAATTTGTTCTTTAATTGATTTATATGTAATATTAATTGATCATATTTTAATTTGGTAAAAAATGAAGTACTTAAACCTTTTTTTTTTTAATAAATTGTTTAAATCTTCATTAAACTTTTACATATTCGAATAATTAGTTACGCACTGAATCAATTAACCTGCACTATACAAACGATTCGCGGTTACTAAATAGTTTATTTTTGAGAATAGGTAAAAGGCCGATTGTGGCACTGCATGTTAAGCACTACAACTACATATAATATAACTTATAAATCAGTAAATATTGTTATAGGTAATATATTATGTCACGTACACGCTTATTATATGTGGGACATCCCTATTGTAAAAATACGATAAGAACAAACAAACTAGTGACAGATAATAATTTTTAGATAATAATTTGACTTTATTTTAACTATGTTTTACAATTTATCATTATTTATTAAATCATCTCATCCGTTTTCTATATTGCCCAATATACGAAGGGCATTGTATAAAATGCCCGGACAATGTATAAAATGCCCAAATTGTATACTTTGCCCGTAACATATATATGAGACAAATTCAGAAAATATATCTAATGGCAACTTTAATATAATGCTTATTGAGGAATTAAATGATATTCAGATATACGTTGTGTTCAATTGCACACTACCATCTAATTACGATTCTTATATTAATGAAAGTTTCTTTCATAATGATACAAAACATAATCGGATTAAATCTGAGATCCATTCATTTCGTCATATTTCGGAAATATTATTGAATAACTTTTTTAATAACAACCAAATTATAAAGTAGACAATAATTTTTTTTAATTGTTATATTTTTCAAATATAGTTTTTAGTAATTGTAAACAAGAACATAATAATATATGGTGTTTCAATCATAATAATTCACGAACTAACACAACAACATGGAATCGACCGCCGCCTATCGGTTTGTTGAGAAATTGCCTAAATTTTACTCCTTAAAAAATAGCCGGCATCGGGCCCCTTAAACATACGAAATATAATATGACAAGTATAAATTAACATATTATCTCTCGAGTTTTAAATAGACTGAAGATCAATGGAATGTATATTAAATAAAATGCAAATGGATATGCTCCATGAAATTTATAATTGAAAAATAATGGTGATAGATATTTTATAATACTCAATACTCATAATAGGTACTTATATAATAATTGTAAAAAATGGGTTATTATCTCTTTACTTCAAAAAATGTTACTGAAATATTTATTCAAATGTCCTTATATCAATAAAACTGTATTCCTTACCTATATTAGTAAAGTTGTATAAATATTAAATTGAGTGTACGATAATTAAAACAAATACTATATAGACTATAAAACCAATCGAAAAGTACTAATCATTATATAGAAAAAAAAAATTGTAAAAGTTTATTTGATTTCTGCTCTTCAATTTTTGTTTTCAAAATGAGGTATACTGTTCAATTTTTATTTCTCTTTCTGTGTTTGAAATCATTCAACACAACAAATACAGAAATCAATATAGCTAAGGAATTCGACATTTCTATGATAGAATCAGTAAGTACGGAAGAAAAAGAAAATTATAGTAAATGTGAAATACCTTTTAATGATAATTCTAAAAATTATTACATATATTATAAAAATATATTACCATTTAAATGTTGTTTGAATTGCATATTCGCGGATTATGTACGAAACGATATAATATATCAATTAATTGATAAAAATATAAAACTTTTAGATAAAAATGTATTTCAAGTTTCAAGATTAAATATTGCTAAAATCGTAAATGAACTCATGAAATATTCGAATATTAATTCATATACTGTATCTGACCCAGATTTGATAAAATCGTTATTGTCATTATATTTTAAAATTATGTATATAGAGACAAATTCAGAAAATATTTCTAATGGCAACTCTAATATAATGCTTATTGAGGAAATAAATGATATTCAGAAATACGTTGTGTTCAATTGCGCACTACCATCAAATTACAATTCTTATATCACAGAAAGTTTCTTTCATACACAGAGTGATCGGAGTAAATCTGAGAAACTTTTATTTCGTCATATTTCGGAAAAATTGAATATCATAAATATTGAAGAAGAAAAATGTTCAATTAATGAAATGCTACTAGAAGATATTATAAATTCCAAAGGTAATCAATCAAATGATCAATTACGAATAGAATTTGAATTACCTAATAATTGTACACCAAATACAATAGATATACGCAGTTTATTAAATAAGATAAAAAATATTTACGATATCGAAATTATCGTTTGGTATATGAAACTTGTATTTCAAACAATTATTGAATTAATAATACACGATTTAAACTACATTAACAATGATAATTCTTTAAACGTTATTAAACAACTTATAGATTTGAAGTTTTTCACGTTTTCTGCTTTAACAAATCTACCAAGAACTCTGATTGATTTTTTTGAAAAGCTTATACATTACAAAAATTATGAAAATGATAGGGAAATATTAACAATTATAAAAAGTGAAAAAAAATTATTAAATTATGAAAATGATAGGCAAATATTAACAATTATAAAAAGTGAAAAAAAATTATTAGAACCTGATTATATTAGATCGGAATTTTCAATTAATAATAAATTAGACGAAGATATATACTTATCTCAATTAACTATTATTAATTATGATCCATACGAGGACATATCATTTTCGGAACATGTACTTAATAATATAGAAACCTATAAATGTTTCATTCAATATTTTAAGTTTATCATTTATGAATACAACAGATCACCTCGAAATAATAAGCATGAGAGAATTACTCAATTTTTTACGAAAAATATTTGTCAAACATTTGTTACACATAAAAGAAATAGAAAAAGTGTACGATTTGATTTTGGAGGAGACGATAATATCACCCCACAAATTCCACGTCCAAGCAAAAGGTTACGAATTGATAATAGTGGTAGTATTGGTATAAGTACACAAGAACTACAAGAATCAAAAACACGATTTACTATTAATTGTGAAACTGTTATTTTAATGAAGACATTTTGTATTGATACAATCAAATATATTGATAATGTACTAAATAATAATAGTGAAGCACAGGAGAATAAAATTGTAATGAAGGTAATGAAAAAAAATCTCTATAGTGTTATGAAGTATTTAACACAATCATTAGCCGATCAACGATATAATATACGCTACATTGAAACTAAATTTATAATATTTTCAATGGTCAATATTATAGATGAGCTTTTCGATGAAACTGACTGCAAGTACAGTGAAATACAACGGTTGATATTAGTTGTTATAATCGAGTTAAACAAGTGTGTTATAGAACTTTGTAAAAACGACAATATTATGTTACATAAAACATATTTTAAAAACAAAAAAGAGAAATTACCTAATATAAATGATGAATCAAAAATTTACGTTAATGCATTGATGAAACAATGGATTAAAACTGAAGAATACTCAAGAAATGATTCAAAGGATGTAAAATCATCTTCTAATAATGAAATCGAAAATAGTAAATATGATACAATGTTTTCAACATGGAAAACTAATTACGAAGGTATTGTAAAAAAAACGTTTGATCGATTTATTGATACAATTAAATTTAAATGGTTCGGAGAACAGAAAACAATAGAAGATATATATTTAAGTATGGATAAAATTATATCAAATCCAAAGGTGCATTTAGCATTATTTGATGTATATTTTTCATATTTATTTACATTGTTTTATTATGAAATAGAATATACGGGTAATACCTATAACCTTGGCATAAGCCACACGAACATATTTCCGCCTAAATACAGTTTTTTTCTTAAAAAAGTAATTGAAAATCCGCATAAGACGTATTATAAAGAATTATTAGACAATTTATATGGAATCACCACTAACATCAATTCGGAGAACAAAGTTAATATAGCTAATATCAAGTTAACGCCAGAAGAAATCATTGAGTTATTGAATTCCGCACAAGACGCATATGACAAGTTTAAAAAATTATTATTAGATTTTAAGATACCTAAATACTACTATATGACGTTATAATTGTACGAGTAGTTAAATAAAATGTCTCTTTTCAAATCATTTTAAATATCACGTTTTATTTTTTCTTAAAATAAAATTATTAAATAAAATAATTATTATAAAATAGGTACTAAGAAATAAGAATAAATATAAAATATTATTAAAATTATTATATAAACATTAAAAGTTATATCAAACCATGTTATAAATTATTGTGTTGAGTGTAAAATATTCATTAAATAAACTAATTACATAAGTACGTATTTTTGTATTTTATTTATACAAACAAAATATAATGATATCATATCCAAAGGTGCATTTAGCATTATTTGATTAAGTACCTATATTGTTTTCATATTTCATTATAGTGGTTTATCATGAAACGGCCCCGACGGCCTACAGTTCTATTTGCTTAAATACGAGTAAATAAAAACCCAAATCCACAAAAAATTTACCTACTTTTATTTAAATATATTATCCACAAGTCAATACTTAAACTATAAATATTCTATTTGCTTGTTAAGACGAGACTTATACCCGAATTATAATATGTAAATACCTGTTTGAGGAATGTTACGTTTATCCTGGGCGGTGATGATCGGTGAACCACCGCCGCCTGATCGTTAGTCGTTGTTCGTACGATATCGAGAGACCTAGTGAAAATCGAAGTTTTTAACGCAAGTACATGTTACTTGTTATCTTGCTAATGGAACACAATATTTATCGAACGGTCGATTACTTTCGATTTATACTGTAAACGATTTGTGTACTTACACTTACACATTTGATTAAAGTTGTCGTTTTTGTATTCGGTGTTAAATTTTTAGTAATATGTCGAACAAAACGATAATATTTACCAAATGTCCCTGCGAAAAGCCAACAGTCGAGTACGTCAATTTTTTTTAGAAAATTATAATATTTCAGGTAGGTAGTGTCTTATTGACACTGTTTTAACATTTTTTTTTCAAATCAAATACTTTATAAATTGTGAAATTATAATTAATAAAACTGTTTATATTTTAACTATATAAACTGGTCTATTTTATTTATTCAAATCTAATAGAAGTTCGTTTTTTTTTACGAGACATCGGTGGAACTGACTTCGTCAAAACTACGTAGAACGTGTTGCATTGTGATACTATACGTATAAAGATAAGTTAAACTTGTTATACGTAGGCTCATCGCAATGGGTGAAACCCACGTCCGCCTTGTTCTCCGTTAACACGTCGCGAGTTAATATCCCACCGGCAGTGTTGGGATTAGATAACTAAAAATTTATCTAGATAAAGATAAAAGATAACATGAAAAAAATCATCTAGATAAAGATAAAAGATGAACCAGAAGGATTTATCTAGATAAAAAAAAGATAATTTTAAATTTCAAAAAAATTTTTACTAATATTTTTAAGATGTTAAAAATTATGTGTATGTAGTAAACCAGGTGTTTACTGCAGACGTTTTCACGGGGATTAAGATACATATATTTTTACGTCTATTGCTTCGCTTATTTGAGTGTTCTTGGAATTCTAAATACCGACAATATATTATAAACTGATTCGTATTTTTCTTACTTTCCCACGCATTTATAAAAGTGGTAAACATGTTTTTCTGATATTTTAATTAAAATACCGAGGGGTGCAGGTGATCCGCTGTCTGGTAAACAACAATGACCCAAATCAACAATATTTTGTTTGTCCCCTCGGCTTTACGAATAATACGTAAGTCGAGGCCGGCTGGTTTTCTTAAAATTATTAAATCCTATTTTCTCTCTCCCAAATAATCAGGATGTGTTAGTATATATACAGGTGGAGGGAAGCATTTTTTTTTAGATGTTATTTTGTATTGCTTAGAGTCGAAACGCCGTCCGACGACATTCGATTATTACGAACGAGTCGACTGCTGAGTACGCTCTTAGTTAAGGATACTTATAATATTTCGGGCAGAGTTAAATCTGTCCACAAGTTTTTATGTGTGAATTAAATAATTTTTCTATTTTATATTTTATTATTGATTATAATAAATAAACACTTTATATTTTAATATTATAAATTGTTTGTTCAATTATTATAATTCCAATAACCAGTTGAATCCATCTTCGAGACGACGTACAGTGGAAATCCTGATTTCGTCGAAGTAAAGTGTAAAACGGGTTGCAATTGGTGATACTACGATACGTATTCAACGACGTATCACATGTAGGATCACTACATGTATAATATTAATAGTACGTTATTGATGATAAACAATAATATAAAGAAAATTATAGACACAAGAAGTCTACTGTGTACACACCACACATTTTTTTGCATATGAATGCATACATTTTGAGGTATATCTATTTTCGCCAATAAAGCAATACTTTTGTATATTACTTAAAAATTTATCTAAAAAAATTATCTAGATAAATTTACTTAGATAGGTAAAATTTTTATCTAAGATAATTATTTAGATAACTTACTGTTATTTATCTAGATAAGATAAAAGATAAGTAAATAATTATCTAGATAATTTATCTAGATAAGTCCCAACACTGCCCACCGGTAACTGAAACCGATGGTTCGGTAACGGGGTTGGATGACGGGTATGTTGACGAAGAATTAGGAAATTTACGGTTATCTTACGGTCGTGGTAACAGCCCGATCAGTAGTGCTGTAGTGGTCGTAGTAGTCGTTCGAATAGATTGTATCGATGCAGGGAGTCGTCTACGGGAACCCAACGTGAACACAGCAGAAAATACAATACAATATGGTTTCATTTGAACTTCAACCGGTCCAGCCGCCAACAACCCCACATCCAACATTCGTGACCAGCGTGAACAGGAAGGCGACCGGCGATGGAGGTATCGGAAGACGATAGAGATCTCATGGACGCGTTCGAGGAGATCTTATCCAAGCGGTAACGGGTATACGGTGGGAAGCAGGGTGGAAACAGCCCTGCTTCCCACCCACAATCCTTTTTATAAATTTATGATTTTTCTAAAATAATAGTTCTATTAAATAATCATTTTAAAATTTAAATTCTAATAATTTAAGACAAACCTAACTATATTTATTACATAAATCGAATACAAATTTGTTTCAAGCTAATCTTAATCATCGTTAAATCTTTTAGTTTTAAAAGTTTGTATATTTCATTATATTTTGAAAAGTATTATAATTCGTTATCACTTATTAATGTTATAAATTTGTCGATCACAACGAAGTGTTTCACTCAAAATAATTTTTTCAATAACTTTGATTAATCATTGCCCATTGGCCCATTGCTTACAAATCTTAATAATAAATAAGTTATTTCATCGACACTATTGTTTACTTTTATCAAGTTATTTAATAAAAATTATTATTTAAATTTCATAAATATTTATTTCCAATCTATGCACTATACATTTTAGTAATGATTCTGTAATATATCTAATATTTTTTTACTGTACAAATTAAAACTAGATTATCAACAGATATACTTATAAATACACGATACGATGTATTATTGACATCATAGGATTTTCAAAGTAACTAGCTGATATCAAATAATTAAATTGTTATTGAATTTATTATTATGCCCCCCGGTAATATGTAAATATTTTAAATACTTAGCGAAAGACTAAAATTAACTATATTATTATAATTTTAATTAATTTTGGGAAGTTATGTATACTATATACATATTGCTACATTAAGTATTTAGATTAGATATCTCACAACATAAAACAACCATAGACAACATAACTGTTATTATTTTATTAGTGTTTATTAATATTATATAATATAAAATAGTTTAGGATTAAATTACATAATACAATATTGAAACACAAGTAATTTTTAAAGTATTTAAAGTAAAAATATATATTTTAAATGTAGTTAGTTGAAGAGTATAAAAAACTTAATTAATTATATTCAAAACTCGTGTCTTTCTTTTACGTTGCACACGAACAGTTAGAAAAAAATATATATCATTTTTAACTCGAACACAAAATCGAGCTTATCAGTCGTTGAGCTGAAAGATTGATTTGTTTAAAAACTATTAAAATATTACAAAAACGTATAAATAATAAAATATTTTAAAAAAGAAGTTCTCTAATTATTAAAATCAATTAAAAAAAAAAAAAAAAAACATTTTTAATATAATAAAAAAAAACATAATTTATAAATAATAATAATCTAATAACTACCATAATGCGTGTTAAAGTATACATCACATTATTTACATATTTGATAAAATTTACGCGACTTACACACAAATTTTATGACTAGCATTTAGGATAATAGTCAGCGCAAGAAATATTATTCACAGATAAAAGATTTAATATTATATATAATAATGTTTCACAAAATGTCAAAAATATATAAAGAAAAACAATCACAAAATAAAATAATAATAAATAAATAATAATAATATATATATATATATATATATAAATTGTTTTTAAATAATTTAAAATTTATGGAGAAGGTGAATGTGGCCATGCAATTTTTGCATCAATTCGTTTATACGCAAATAGACAATGACTACCACACGCTGATGTAGAACTTTTAATGTCTTGTGGACAGTCAGTTTCCGAAAGCAAAAATTCTAGAATCAAATAAAGTTTTATAAACTATAGTCAAGTGAAAAAACTATATTAACTCAAAAATATTAATAAATTTAATAATGAAATATTATTTAATAATAGTAATAACAATAAAATTATATATTTAAACAATAATTATTAAATAACATTGTTATTACCTTGACCATCAATTAATTTGAAAAGAGAGTAATCTTGAGGATTAGTTATACGCAGTTTGTGCGCTATAATTTTACATACATCACGCGTGGTCATATGTGGTCTAACTGGTAGGGTTTTGGTCAACAATGAACCATTTGTTTCATCGGGTACAACTACTTTTAATACAGACTTAAGTTCATTTAGTGGATCATAACCAAGCATCTGTAAAAACCAAACAAAAATGTTGAACATTAAGAATTATTTATTTAATTTAGTAATATTATAAGAAAATTTTGTACATACCGTTGATGATGTGTTTTCGGAACCTTGTAGGGTCCTGGAACTAGTACCAGCTTCCATTGAAGACTTGTAACTCTTGAGTACATGTACAGCTCCGCATAAGGCTGTCAAATAGTAACCACCTTCACCAGGTATTAAAGATGGGTGTAATAACGCCCACATGTACTCTGCTTCCAGTTCAGCTGTAAGTACATTACACCGTACTAGAACCCACACCAACAAAGGTAAAAAATCATCAGCTCCCAAACATATATCTGTTGCAACACGATCATGTTGAGACTTCACCTATGAAATATAAAAAAATATGTTACGTACTTAAAAAGAGTAGAGAAATAAATAATTTAATGTTTTAGTGAAATTATAATATATTAGGTATGAGGGCACAGATGTGTTAATTTTTTATTATTGAAACTAAATATTATTTTATGTTTTAAATTAATACTAATAATTAATTAGCAAAAATTGATTGAATGAACCACACAACACAATAAAAATGATCTTACTGCATTAAATATCAAAGCAATGGCTGATAGAAGATGTTCCAGTTTTTCAAGTGGTAAAAATGCATCCTGGAGACGTTTGAAACATTCCGATATTTTTTTTAGTTCATTCTCATTAGGTGGTATCAAATTATCCTGAAATTATTAATAATATTGTATGTTAATTATTAATATATATATATATCTTATTTTATTATTATTATTATCTCAGACACTTTTGACTTGTATCATAAATTAATGGTCTTAAAATAAATTAAATTAATTTTCCTACGACTGTTAGTCATAATAATTTTTTTTTTTTTTTACAATCCGCAGATTATTTATATGATAAAATTTTCTTCCATTCTTCTCTATTCATTGCGTCTCTCTTTAGTTCTTTATATGATTCTCTTCTTATATCCGACATAATTTGTTTTATACATGACTGCCTAGGTCTTCCTCTTCCTGGCTTCCCTTGGGTTTTCCCTCAATTATAGTCATCCATGTATTGTTCCTTATGAGATGTCCTATCCACTTCTTTCTTCTCTTCACGATTGTCACCCATATTGATATTTTTTCATTTATTCCTTTATACACTTCTTTGTTAGTCACTCGGCCTGTCCAAGGAATTTTTATGACCCTTCGCCAGCACCATGTTTCGAAAGTCTCTAATTTTTTCCGGTCATCTTTTATTATTATCCAAGACTCAGCGCCATATAACGCCACACTCCATACCAATGTTTTTATTAATGTTTTTCTAATGTTTATATTTATTGCATTTGTGGTTAGGAGTTTCTTCTTTTTGAAAAAAGCTTGTTTGGCTTGTAATATTTTACATATTATATCTGTAGCACTTTTCCAGTCGCTTGTGATTCTATTTCCGTGGTATGTAAAACTATTTACATTTTCCAACTTTATGTCATCCATGATTATATTGGTGTGAACTTTTTGTCTGCTACCAACTAGTATCTTTGTCTTCACCTTATTAATATTCATATTGTATTCTTGTTTAAGTGTGTTATTCATTTTTTGAAGCATTTTTTCTAGATTTTTTTTACTGTCTGCTATCATAGCAATATCATCTGCGAATCGAAGCATCTGAACTAACATCCCACCAATCTTGATCCCTCCTATCTCTTCCTCTCACAGATCTATTAGCATTTCCTCAACGTATAAGTTAAATAAGGTAAGAGATAAATTACACCCTTGTCTTACTCCTTTTTGAACTTTCACCTTTTCGTATATGTCGTATTCGCCTTTTATCACGGCCTTTTCATTTATATATAATTTATGGATCACTTTTTTGTCTTTAAAGTTGATACCTCATCTTATCCATAATATGAAAAAGTTTTTCCCATCTAACATCGTCGAATGCCTTTTCCAGATCTACGAAGGCTATATATATATATATATATGGGTTTATTTATTCTGAACATTTTTTCCATAATTAGTCTAAGACATATAATTGCTTCTCTTGTTCCTCTATTTTTTCTAAACCCAAATAGATCTTCCGTCATAATATCCTTATTTTCTTTTCTATCCGTTTATGTACTATTTTGGTTAACAATTTTGACGCATGAGATATTAGGCTCAATGTTCTATATCCTTCGCATTTTTCAGCCTTTTGCTCTTGGTATACCTAGGTATCATTACGCATTTTTCGAAGTTTTCAGGCAATTCTCTTGTTTCATAGTCATTTATGGTCATAATACATATATTTTTCAAACTTATTGTAAATTAGATTATTTTTATACACTTACTCGAACAGTGAAATCTTGAAGACTTTTGGACTTGGCATAATGTATGTTTTCTACCATTGAAGGAATTGATCCATTGTTGACATATTCATCAACCAAAAGACTATAGATATGCTCTCGTAGTTCTCTAAGAACTAGCCTGTTCATAACGCCCTCAAGGATGACATCGAGATTCAAAAATTCAGTGGGTTTTAACTATTAATAATAAAAATAAATAAATAATATTATAGTTTTGATAACAATTAGAATAGTATGAATATAAAATGATTTAAAATCAGTATTCTCATTCTCATTTACAATAACCATATAATCGATCATTTACATTAAATAAAAACACAAGGAAATATTAAAATATGAAAACTAATAACTTTAACCAGAATAAAATTATTTATTTATTCATTTATAATTCATTTTGAATAATTTATAAAGGTAACAAATTACCTGACTACGTTCTTTCTCCACCACTTTTTGAAATTCTTTCTCGCCGTGTTTAAGCAGATAGTTTTTCATACCAGACATAAATTGCCGAACATTTCTCATCACTACTGATGGGTTTGTCTCTTTTGACTCGACCGTACAGCACACAAAATTATCAATAGATCGACCAAACACAGTTGTTTTATCAGCTGCCAGTTGCATTGCATATTCTCGAGTTGATGATCCAGTTCCTGTTTGGGCCATCAAGCGACTTCGTGCTAATGCTTGAATCCGTGGGGCTGCTATAGAATATTGTAAACACCACAGTTAACACCATATCATAGAATTAAAGATTTATTAATTAAAATATTCATAAAGACAAGCTACAAAATATTTGCCTACTCATATGTATACATTATACATTAAAAAATACACAATAAAATCAAGAATTATTAATATTTATTAATATGGTTTTACAAACAATTATATTAAACTAAATTCTGAACTTTAAATAAATGTAGCATTACAATCTTACAATAAACTTAACTTCACCATTCCCTTAAAACCAAATTAAATATATATTTAAAAATGTTAAATAAATAATCACATATACTATATACAGATTACAGGTTAGGTTACAACCACTCTACATGAAGACCTCCAAGTTCCATTCATTAACCAGACAGCATCCACCTACTACCAAAGACTCCACTCCAAAATGCAAGGCCATCCAAACCAAATCATAGCTCAACTTCAGTCAAATTATCTTCCAGGCAACCCTGCTCGGCGTCTTAATCAGAATTGGCCCAGAGACCCCCTCAAGAACCAAACATAAATCTAAGACTCACTTGAAGGTGGTTCTACTATGAGCCTTATGTCTTTTTTTACTGCCCCAACACTGTCATTCCTCCCTCGAATTTACATATTGTACATATAGTATAGATTGTAAATAATCAATAAATGTTTTAAATAAAAAAAAAAAAAAGACTTATATGAAAAAAAATGCTGTATGTATTATGTTATGCTTTATGAATATTATAAGATTATTACTATTATATTCCATAATTTTAGAATCAGTATGGTACATTTAATGAAGACATAAATTTTTCAATTAAAATTACATAAAATAAAATATAATAAAATATACAGTCATATATATCTGTTGAAAATATAAACCAGTTTTATTGAATATATTAATAAATAATATCATACTATAATACATACTATAATACTATATAATATAAATAAAATTTAAACCCATTCACAAAACAAGCAAATAACTTTTATTTATAATAAATAATTGAAAAAAAAAATTAATATAAAATAGTATATTCATTTTTTTTCTTTGATGTCCAATTTACATTGATTTTACAATAATATTAAAATAATAATTTAAAATTTATTCAGAAAAGTCCAATTAATTTTTTCATACATTTTAGTATCTAAGTATGTATTATATAATATTTATATTATATATCTATAGAATAAAAAATTCTAAAATAATATGATATAAATAAAACAAAATTAGTTTTTCATATTTAAATTAATTAATCAAAACAAATTTTAATTAATTTATTCAGACAAAATTTTTTCTTCCAATTATGTCAACATGTTAAATAAAAATGAGTATTAATTTATAAATAATAAAATGTTCATCTAACTTACCTAAAAGAGGATCCAAACGTTCAGAAAAACTTTTGTTACGATTTACTGGTTTAATATGACCTTGGTTTTGATCTTTATTAGCAACAGGCAATAAATGTTCCCATCTAGAACTATCCCATGGTTCTGAAAACTCAGTCTGAAATGTAAAAAACAAACACAAATTATAAAGAATACAAATAATTAATATACATTTTAAAATAATATTATATTATCTTATAAAAAATCACAAAAAAAAAAAAATAAATAAATAAATAAATAAATAAATATTTTATTTACCCTGGCGTCTTCATCACTATTTTGTGATAGAAGTGACAGATTACTAAAACCACCTACATTCAATGTATTATTATTAACACTATCAGTGGATTGATGTTCAGATTGTTCAGTATTTCCATTATCATAACATGTTGAACTTGGTTCTTTGATGTATAAGCTTAAATGAGGCAGTCTGAAAAAGTATTAATATACATAGAATATGATACATTATATAATATTATCTATTTATTCAATATCTTAATTAATATACCTTTGTAAAATAATTTCTTGTATTGTAGGTCCTTTGCATCCAGTAGAATCTCTTAAACAGTTATTAGGTGATTGTTCGTTAGTAGTTTTATCATTATTGTCTAATGAGTTAGCAGTTTCATTTTCATTTCCGATAAACTCCCAACTAGAATCGACTGCCCATGAACCTTCTTGACCACGTTTTGGTGGACTAATACGTGGTGTTTCCACAGGTTTTCCAGTTTTTAGAGGTTCTCTTCTGGAGTTTCTTAACAATGGTATGTTATCTACAGATGATGAAAATCCTTGATTTGTAGAATAATTTCCATTAGGTGATAACAGTTCTTCTTTAGAATCTATACGAGGCAGTTGGCTACAACCAACCAAAGCTGGCCACTGATGAAGAAAACTTGGTTCTGAATGACGGTTTCGAAAATTATTTACTGAAGCTTTAGTCTTACGGCGTAGGAAAGCTGCCTGTAAAGTTAAATTATTATAATAATATATTATATTCAAATAATAATTAAAAAATATTATATAATTTTAAATGAATAATGAATTGATAAAAGTTTTCATAGATTGGAATAATATTATTGATTTTTGTGGTTTCTGAACCTGCAACAGCTTTGAAACGGCATAACCAGGGCTCGCAAGTTTATGCATTAAAAATTGATTTTATATGTATGCAATAATGTTCTAAAAAACAATTAAATATGAAGTAAAAACATGTTATGCTATTATTTTATTTATAATGTTGTTGGTGGAAAATATATTTTCACCAAATTCAATTAAAATTTAACTTAAATTTTAAAACTTTTTAACTTAAATTAAACTTGCCGAAGACGATTTTTCTTTTAACATTGTATAATATTGAAATGAAACGATATAAATAATATTTTAATAAATTGATTAAAGTAAAAATTTAAACGTCATCGAACGACACATCACAACTAAATGAGAAACCGTTATAGATTATTATTATTTTGTCTTTAGATACTTCAATACATAAAAATATTGTATTATATTGTGTAAACTTAAATGTGGGCATGCGGATCATGAATTAAACCGTGACAGCTAGTGGATAAACGAATTACACTATTTACACATATTACACACCATCATAAAAAATTTTCTATTATAAATTCCCATATAATTAGATACAATCGGCGACAGATATATTGACACGGCAACGGGGATTTTCAGTAATTGTACCCCAACCTAGTCATTGTGTGCATAATACTTTTTACACATTTATATTTTAAAGTTGCTATTCAATATTTCAATAATACCCCACCAGAATAACAAAAAATAATTAGTAATATAGTAATTAAAATGATAAAAATGTATATATATATATGCCTTATAAATCAAAAAAATCAATAATATGCTAATATATGCAAAATAAAATTTCATAATATATAGAATACTATCACTTTGAAACTAATTTCTATATCACTTAGCATTGACTAAGACTTAGCAAAATTGATATGCAAATGCATGAACTTTCGAGCACTGGTCATAACCAAAACCAAACCATGGATAATTCCACAAAAAGCAACAATAAGATTGATGAATTTTTAAATAATTTACTTGTTTTATAGCATCAGCTGGTTCAGCATAAAAAGGACTGCCTTGTTTAGCTTCAGAAATATCTTCTTCGGAAACTGGTGATTTCACTTCTGGTGACCCAGGTGACAATAGACTGGTTGTACTATCGGTAATTGATGGGAGATCATTAGTTTGGTTTTGTGGTAAAACAAGTCCTAATGTATTTTTATTAATCGTTTGAATACTAGTGGTTTGATCTAATATATCAGGTGGCATCTCTAAAGGTAATTCTGAAGCATTTTTTTTATATGTACCACTATTGCTTTGAGAAGATGAAGGAGTTTTGAATGTAGATAAAGATGAGTCAGGACCCCAAACATCTTCATAATCACTAACTTTATCTGCAAAATTACTTCTATGATAAATATTAGGTGTTTCTAATATATCACTTTCTCTGTAATGTCTAGATTGTTTAATTCTATTTCTTTTAGTACGACGACCAGAACGTATCACACCACCTGTATCTGAAATTGGGGACATTATTTCAGATCCTGGTGGACTTTTGATGGCTGGCATGATTTCACTATCATCAGTTGATTTTGATATTTGTCCACAAGATACTTGAATGAGTGGTGAAGGAGGTGTTTCTTTATGTAGACTAAATGTAACAGTAGTAGTTACAGTAAAATTTTGTTGGCCAGCCACAGGCTTGGCCCAACGAGGAGGTGGTGGTGGTGGTGTCTTAGCTGTGTGTGATGAGTTCACAACTTCTGAAACTATCGGGCTATTGGATGATTTAAGGTTTAATGTATTGGGAGGAGTGGGTCTTGTTCGACCACTCACGTGACTCAATGGAGGTGATAAGTTATCGGAAGAAGACAATGTACCTAAAAAATAAAAATGTGTATTATATTATTAATAAGTAAAACTATATAAAAATATGTATAAAATATTTACCATCTTTTGATGAACTTTTAAAAGTTGTGAGAACTCCATTAGCTTGTAGTGAGCTTTCTACTGGACTAGTTGATAATTCTTCTATGGATAGGTGATTATCTGTAAAAGCAGATTCTTGATTATTGTTGCCTGCAATTAAATTAGTAAATTAATTATTAAAATAATGTTTTTTCACAATGCATATTATACCAAATCCAATTGATATTTTTTAAATTTTTTTTAAATAATATTTTTGTAAATTATCAGCATAAAAAAAATAAATAAATATAATTTTATTTAAATAGAATATGATTAAATCAATTAAATTTATATTATTACCTATCAATATTATAATTTAAGTGAAAAACATGTGGTACAAGACCAATATAAGTACTTAATTAAATTCATATCTCACCGCTACTAAAACTACTAAGGCTGCTTGATTGACTGTTGGCAGCACTACTAGGAATCGAAGTGTTTAATGTTCTCTTAGTAGTTTCATCGTTTGGCGATATGTCCAATGTTGGAGAGATTCTTGAGCTGGCCATTGGATACCTCCAAAATTCTATTTAAAATTTAATGTGTTTCGATTAAACATAATATCTAATAATAATTGTTGAAATAACACGAAAAGATTGTAACTAAACAAACCTTGTCCGAGTAATGCTAAAGAAGAGAGTTGTTGTCGGTTTTTGGCTTCTTGTATAGCTTTTGGTAACGTAAGCTGTACAGGTAATTCATCACTGAAATTTTTATGTTAGACAATAATTAATATGAACATTATACGATGGAACGATGAATGATTTGGGTTGGTCAAAATCTTACCAGCACTGTGCATAATGAGCAATTAGCATAGGTATACTGTCAAATTTATTGTCTGAACTTTCCAAAGCTAATCTGTTGTCGGCAGTAGCTTGTATGAGATAATGTTCAATGTAAGGGCCTTTGCCGTTGGGCAAGCGAACGGATATGGCCATAGTGCCCGTTTGACTGGATTGTCGTACGACAAAATTCTAAAACATTTATAAATTGCATTGTATTATTATTAAAATCTTAAAATAAATTGAACGAACGATTTTCCAAAATAAAAAGTTATACGAATTAATTTTAGACGAATAGAATAATAGTATAAATCGAATAAAAAAAAAAAAAAAAAAAACATAAAATAAGTTATGTAATACGAGTTTGGAAGAAAATATAACTTTTGTATCTAAACGCTATTAATGAAATGTATTATACAAAATAGTGTCGCGGAAAATGTTAAAAATAAATTATAATTAATTCAATATGTTTGCTAACATTCGCGTGAAGACTTTGTCGAATAGAATCAAACGAACAGAACGCAGATTATTATAGTAGGTATAGTATTATTATATATAATTAAAAACGTTGTGTTAATACTAAATTACTACCTACTTATAATATAATAATATTAATGAGTCATATATAGAATTTTATAGTAAAATATTTTTTAAAAAAAATGTATTTTTATAAATTTAAAACAAAAATTTGTAATTTGTTAGGTCATTTATTAAGGACATTTTTTGTCATTTGTATGTCATATTTGCATTTTTTTTTTTTTTAGGTCCTTTTTTGATGTTTTTAAAGTCATCAATTTCCGAGCCCTATTAATGACTTATATTTAGGTATAATATTATTTATGACTTTCCGTAATGATATGTAGAAAACACTCAATGCGAATAGTACTCACCCCGTCGTCTTTCCCCTGCAGCAAGTGAAAAGCGCCGGCACGTTGAATTCCTGGTAAAAACCATATCGGATGACTACGTATGAGTCGTTCCAGTAATCCAATATCGCAACTGGCTGCGTCTCCCGAACCAGACCTCACGGATCCGCTACTGGTTTCATATTCGTCTTCGTCCTGCAAACACACGGTTATCGTTAGAGAATTATTAAAATATACAATTTTTAAAAATCTAAAACTAATTTTACAGATAAAAACATACGAATATACTCTGCACAATTCTAAATAACGCATGCATATTGTTAACACGCAGTATTAGAAATGTAATTTTGTCGTTTCGCTAAAAATTTTTATAAAACTGGAAATCTTTTATTTTTTAAATCGATGAATTTGTTAAATATGATAACAAAATATTGATTATAGCTATTAAAATTTCAAAGGGTATAATGAACATTTGTAACTATTCGTACGCAGCTAGTGCCGCAATTACCGGGGGAGGGGGCGAGCAGGGCAAAGCCCTGCTAAAAGGGTACTATATTATAAATACAGGGGCATATTTTTAATTTTACTATATTTTAATATTTGTATATTTTGATCTATGAAAGTATGAATATTATTTCATTAATAACAAAATTATTTTCAAAAATGAGTTTATTTTATACTTTATATAAAAATTTCCGATATTATTGGAAAATGAATAATCGCTATTCTATGTTATTAAAAATAAAATTTGAAGACATAGAATAATTCTGAAGCTTTCCTCCATGAATTAATAATGCATAATAATTAATATAATTATAATATAAAAAATATATTAATATATTATAAATTATTGTATTCACGCGCGTACTGTGTGCGCACTACTAACGTGTAATTTCATTTATAGATCTATGTGTTATACTGTTATATATAAAAATATTTCTATGGTCATTTCCTAATTTATAGATACAATTTTACTTACTTTTATCTAATATTTAATAAATTAAAAGTAAAAATATATTATTATATATTTATATTAATGTGTGATGTAAATGTTTTCATTATATTATACCTAAATATATAATATATACCTACTTATAATTGTATAAAAATAATTATTGTACGTAATAATAATAAAATACAAAAATATGTCGACTAATAACAAGTTAAGTGGCTACTGTAAGCGAAAAATAAAAGAAAAGAAAGATCTTGAATTAAAAAAATTAAAGGATCAATGGATGCGTTTATAAAAAAGAAAACTATGGATACCGGTATGTAATATTAATATAGTATAATATTATTATAATATGTTTTTCTATTTTATAATTTTTAGATCAGATTGATCTTTAATAATAAATAATAATTTGTTATAATTTATAAATATAATATTATAAGTAATTTAATGTCTAAGTATAAGTATATAAGTATAACTAATATTATAGTTTTAGGTTTTTTTTTTTTTGTAATATATATTTTAGGTACCTTACCTAATTAATAGTGTATAGATACATTAAAATATATTTTCGTAATTATTTAGTATATTATAATGTAATTGAATGTAATGAAATATTATGTTATATTGTTATTTAAATACTGTATACCATGTAAATCAACAGGTTATGATAGGTAAATATATTTATATATATTTTGTAGAAAATTTAGGGCACTAAAATTTTGGTCGCCCTGGGGCCTAAAAATTCTAGTTGCGGCACTGAGACGCAGCAGGGCTATTTTATCAAATATAGGTACCTAATACAAATATAAATTGCCGAATATTCTATGTATTATATCATTGATTATATATTATTGTATATATAATCAATGGTGTTATCTTCGTTTTAAAATTAAACTCGCCTCGATTTTCTTTATTTCCCCGTCACAGTATGAGTAACGAATACAATAATAATTTGAAACGTGAATTAATTCGCGATGAAAACAAAAATAAAATTTCTTCATTAGCTGATGACATTTCGCGATAAATTCGTAACTTCGCATAACTTCAAAGTTATAATTAATACGTATTTTTTATTCGTTTAGTTTAGGTTATATCGTTCGGCGTTTCTGTCGTACATACTACACAATAAGAAGAAGACACATAAGACAAGGGGGGATAAAAAACGAAACGTTTATATACGTTGTCTTGACGATAATAATAATTAAAAGAACAAACAAAGCGGTCGTAATTAATATGCACCTAGGCGCGCATAAAACGTGTAAGGATTTCGTTAAATTTTATAAAGAAAAAAAAAATAATAAATAAATAATTTTTACGAAACTACACACGTAATAGTATTTAATGCAAATAAGGGAAATTGCTAGCGGCAGCCTCTTAAGGGCCGAATTCATTCATTAATTTATATTGTTTTTTTCTCTTCTCTCCTGCCCTCCTCACAAATTGGACCCTTTTGGACTTACGGTTCATTAATATAAACTTTTATATATGTACGCAAACCCGTCGCTGGCAATTACTTACATAGAAAGCAGCAATATAAGACGAGTAAAACAAAAAAAATTTGCCTCCGATGTTTATATAATAGTTAATATACATTTTATCATGTTATAACAAAAAAAAAAAAAAAAAAAATAGTAAGTAAACAAATAATATTTCGAGTATAACGTTTTACTCAAAAACGAAACTTAATACACGAAAAGAAGTTGGCGCCAAGTTCAAATAGGCTCTCCTTAATTTAGTTAAGGTCGCATTGCGTTCTAATAATAGAGGATCGCGTCAATATATACAACAGTCGAGGAAGGACTATAGCAGAGATCGCGCGCGTGACATCACCGTCCAATTACTTTTGATTTTATTTTTAATTTATTATTATTTTTATTTTTTACGTGTGTACTAGGCTGTTTTTTTTATCATCCTAGTGAGTACACAATATATACATCCGGTTAGTTTGTTGTTCAGTCGAAGGGATTTCATACATTTTTGAATTCGTGTAAACTGTAAATATACGAAAAAAACGCTAAGGGAAGCATTTTTTTTTTTTTTTGAAATATAAAATATTTTTCTACTAGTATTTTTTTCGCGGTAGTCTGATCGTCGTATCCGTCCGTTGTGATGGACTGTGTCGAGTATGAAATATGAATAAATAATAATTTACAAAGTTTCGACGAGAATATATCGACGCTATAAGTAGTATAAGTATGTGGTTACTAAACTGGTTACAATGTCGAAGATTGAACGTAATATTTTTTTTTTCAATTAAATTATAACGAACGAATAGTTTATTCGGTTGTTATTACGATAATAATTATCCGCAATTATCGATATTATTTTCACGCGAATACGTGTAAAATCCACGCGGCGTACGTTTAAACTCAAATAAAAATAATTTGAATACCACACGCACTGATAATAATATACAACGTGTGAATATAATAATGTAAATTATGTTAAGAAACGCATATACGAAGAATTTTTTGAGATTTAAAAAAAATAAATATGTTCTCAAATCGATCGAGAACGCGAAAACATATTATTGTGTTGTATAATACGCGTAGGCTTCAAATCGCCATCGAATTTATTTAATTTCGATTTGGTGTAAACTCGTAAATTTCTACATACCGTTTTCCACAAAATATCGTGGACGGCAAGCAATACATTTACTAAATTCGTTTCGTTTCGTTGTTTTTTTTTTTTTATTATTATTATTATTCTATT
Organism: Tetraneura akinire; assembly: GCA_021307375.1. Classification (NCBI taxonomy): domain Eukaryota; kingdom Metazoa; phylum Arthropoda; class Insecta; order Hemiptera; family Aphididae; genus Tetraneura; species Tetraneura akinire. Next base: position 14,051,983 of record JAIUCT010000008.1, on the reverse strand, counting down.
TGGTATAATACGGCTATGGAAACGATGTATAAACATAAAACCGCCTAGACGGAGAAAGAACGCCGACCCGCGTCCCCGTATTTATATAATATATACATTATACGCCACAGGGATATATCGACGATTATCGGGGACGAACACGTGTTGGGGCGGACGATTTAAACGTGTACTCAATTAAAAATCAAAATCTGTTCTGGGTCGCGATTATAGCTATAAATAGTTTATTATACACCTAAGTACGAATTATATACAAAATGCAATCCATTTGTACGCCCACGTGCATATAAGGGATACCGGATTTAATTGCGCCCGGCAAACTATTATTATATTATATTAATTTATATATACGTATATATACGAGTACGGTGCTGCAGAGAGACAGTTTTCCAGACGCGATTGCATTTGGCGTCGAATCAAGTTGATTAAAGAAGTCCTAAATCCTAATACGACTAACCCTCGTCGCAGGTATACGCGGCACTCGAGTTTGTACCGGGCATGACTATAACCGCGGTATACACGCAGGTATTATACATATACAACTGCGGTATATACGTAACGTACTTCACGCGAGTAACTTTTTCGCTGGTCTCCTCGCGCGTACAAGGGTTTTCAATTAGCGAACGCGCGCGAAACTTTTGCCAACTCCCTTATTATTATTATTATTATTATTATTATTATTATTATTATTATTATT
>JAIUCT010000008.1:14036282-14051279 GCA_021307375.1 Tetraneura akinire | reverse complement strand
TTATTATTATTATTATTATTATTATTATTATTATTATTATTATTATTATTATTATTATTATTATTATTATTATTATTAGTTTTATGTCTAATACACGAAACGTTTTTATTTTGTCACTTTCGCGAGAACAGCAGGAAAAAATAAAGAAACACCGAAAAAACGACCGCGAAGAATTTCGCGTATATCGTGCACGCGCACGAAATTATTTATTCTCGTCGCTGAGCAATAAGTCTGAATACTCGACGACTCGACCGACGGTCGTCCAAAGACGCACTATTGTAATATTACGCGTAGGGCGGACGCGTCGGAAAACGTTACATTATTATTCTCTTTGGACGAGTTACGAACAAATTTTTTTTTTCTTTTTTTATACCATAACGACATATTATTGTAATGCAAATCGAATAGAACATAGATAATATTATGCACAAATAAAATGTATAGATACGCGTACGCCCGTTTTTTATTGAGATTTAAAATAATACAAACGATAATGATAATATTATAATAAATATTTCTTTTCCTGATCGTGTAATCGCAACGCCTTATACGGCAATACTCATTATATATTAATATGGGCGTGGTATAATATTTATGTAATAATAATAATAATTATACCGCGGTATACATACGTTCACAATCGACGAATATATTATTTTATTATAATATTATGATGTTTTAAACGCGAATTCATGGAGGTTGTCGAGGAGTTCATTATTTTACCAAACGGACTTTGTATACAATAATAGTGTTACGTTATTATGCCGTGGAGTACGACGAACAATAATTATTAAAGTGTATAATTGGGCGTGTGTGCATCGGCAATTTCACGACAAAGTGAGACGGGCCCCCGTTCACCGTCGGCAGTTGTACGTATTATTAACAATAATAATAATAATAATAACAATTATTATTATCATAAACTTCGCTCGGACGGGTTCGTTTAATAATAATAACAATAATACGTTTTAATGACAACGGCTTGAGAACATAAAACGACCAACGATACGCGCTCGTAAACAATTATTATATTTATCAATCTTCCGGGCTCGCCGATTTTAATCGTTATTTTATTAAACGACGTTAATTTTCGTATTCGAGATGTTTCGAAAACAAATTGCACGAATCCCGCGACGTCTGTGCGTATACTCGCCCGAATATAAAAATTATAATACGTACAAAAAAAAAAAACAAAAACCGAACGACTTTGTTTCCAAACGACTTGGAACGCGCCAATCGATTTAAAATATTGCGAATACGGACGCGAATAGTTTTCGGTAGCAACAATTAACGATAACGAATAAAACGCGTTTCGGTCGAATTCGTCGTGTCTCGCGGATCGTTTTTAATTTTTTTTTTTTTTTTATGTCGTTTTCTTTTTTGCTTTCCGTTTACATTAACCATAACCGCTATAATATTATACAACTTTCCCCGTATTACATTATTATTACGATAACATTAAACCCACGACAATATGAAACGCGATACACGTGGAATTTAAGAGCACCCCGCAAAGTAATGTCTATATAATTCTAACGCATAATTATTTAAACGAGGACGGGTTCCGAGAGGGAATAAATAATTTTTAATAACAATAATATTATTATGATCTTCGCTCATCGGAAATTCATAACGCGATAAAATTCTATACTCCCAATTATCTCTATTCTCTTTGCAAATATACGTTATAACTATATAGTGGGAAGAAAAAAATTGATTTTGCGATACACGTAATTGGCACCGAACCTGGTTTAGTTATTTGCGTCGATATATACAAGTTTATATTATACGTTTTGGCAATGACGGAGACGAAAATTTAAGTAATTTTTTCCACAAGCGTCGAGTTCGAAAATTAAATTTATAAACGAGTTTCGTAAATAGTATATGGATAAATATTATATATTATATTATGTGTGTAGGAGAAGAATCGATTGATTTTGAAATGAAATTACGCCTCGTATTCGGCATATTATTATATACACATCCAACAAACACCGAAAGTTCGTTTTTAATTATATTTCGAGTTTGATATATTTTTATTTTTTTATTTATTTATTTTTTTTTTTATTGACAATTAGTCGAACCGAGCCGAACTAACGATTTAGAGAGAATATAATAATGATTATATATTATAACAATGGCGTCGATAATATAAAATTATAATGAGATTGTGATGCGTAGGTATATATATATTATATAACGGCGTAGAAAAAATAAAAATGATAAAACTTCGGTATATATACGCGCGTTTATTGCGTTAGTATAAATTTGTATTTTTCCTAATTATTGTATTTCAAGATTATGATTTTTTTCTCCTTTTTTAATGTAAAAAAAATTTAAAAAATAATGTTTTGAAGATGATTATAAAAAAAATATTATTATTTAATGGTACATTAAATATTTAGTAAAATAATTATTACGGTTTTACGACTTGCGCGTTGTTGGCAAGTAGTTTGGAAAGTGCAATAATATTTATATATATATAATATATACGTATATGAAATAAAAAGGAAAAGTTTGTAAAAAGAAAAAAAAACAATACATTAAAATAATAATTTTCCGTTTTCGTCCCTACTATATTCAAAGTTACAGAAATCGTTAATACACCGTAGTGATCATTCTTATTCTTATTATATTATTACTGTATTCCACGCAATACGAGAACGGTTGAATTATTAGAAACAACGATTTTAACAAGAATCGACAGTGAAAGCGGACAAACATAAATATCAAACGTTAAATGATCAATCGGGCGTTTTCGTTTTCGTCTGTTTTCTGTCGAGGAGTCGAGCATTCGGACGAAACGGATAATTTTATAGTAAAATTGATGCCGAACACACATCAAGACAACTCGGTTTTAAACAGGATACAATATAATATATAGATGTATATACATTGAAAACTAATTTGTTTTTATCAAAAATCTACTGCCCTAACCCCTTTGAACTCGAACTGGCACGCGAAATGTCTCTTGGCCAAAAGGTCGCCCATTATAATATATAATACGAGTACATATACCTATATTATATATATATGTCTGCACACAATCGGGTTAATTCGACATTTCCCGTGTTCTTACACATCGCTGCTAGGGGAGTGGTGAGCTTTTATATATATATAATGTATTCGAAACCCGCACTGCAAGAATATAGGGTAGGTTAAGAAGGGACACCCTCTCTCTATGACGGTTGTCGATCCGAGACTTTCCCTTGGGTTATGCGATATATATATATATATAATTTAGCTTATACATTTTTGCTTTTGTGAAATATCTGCGAATATTATTATATACGTCCATTCATTCGGAGTGCTCGACCGAAGATCAAGGTTTTTAATTGAAATCTTTTCCAAAGTATAGGGAACATTGAAAAAAAATTCCTGTATGGTCCGACTCCCTCATATGGACTGCAGACTCATTAAATCTACGTTATACGAGAATGTAAACTGCAACACATCATAGAGAATGTAATACCCGTATTTGAGTTGAACGAACGGTGAAATAATAATTATTATTGTTATTCTACGAACGGGGAGGGAAAAAATCCGACTACATTTTTCAAATATATATATATAAAACATGATCGAAGGCAATTATTTACCAATGTTCAAGATTCTGCAAAAAAATGTTATCGTTACTATATAGTTTTTATAAAAACAGTTTATTTTATTTTATTTTTTTTTGTATAATGTATATATATATTCTTTTTGTTATCTTGTCTCTATATTGAAAATAATTTAAAAAAAACATCACTCCCCTATAAAGTTATCGATCGAAAACAACAAAATATAAGATATACTTGTATATTAATATAGATATTTAAATTTTCTGCCAGCGAATACCGGAAAGTTCTTATCATATTTAAAAAATTGAAAACTGAAAAGATGATTATAGGTACCTATATAAATATCACGAATTTAATTTATTTTACAATACATGCTTATTAATTGGTTATTTACTTGCATACTAATAAGTAATTTTTACATTTTCTTATTATTTTTATTTATACACGTATAGGTAATAATATAATATATTCATACATATTTTCATACAGTCACGTTAAATAATTATAATTATTATAAATAACATGTGTATATCGTTGATTTATTTATTTTTATTATCATTAAAGTATAAATTGTAGAGTATGATACAATTTATTTGAATTACATATAAAAGTTATCCGAGTCTTATCGTTAAGAAATGTTATTATAATACTAAAACTTTGGTCTTAACAATAATTCAAACTATATACACCATAATAAATTATACTTCCAACTACCCATCAACAAAAACTTTATACGTATAATGTTATATTTCTGTATCAATACACTAAAAATGTAACATTTATATTTGACATTGACGTGTATTAAAGTTCTAAACTATATAGTATTCATTTTAGAACGGAAATCGTGTGCGTTAATTGAAGACCGAAGACGATAATATTAACAGTGAAAAACTATAGATTGAACTAACAGTCATATTTGTTTATTGTTGTGCCTTAAATAACACGTCAAATTATATAATCAGATAACTAATAGTCTTAGGAATGTCAGTGAACGCATATCGTATATATCGTTCATATACGAATTGAGTGTTTAACTAATACAATTACCACGACGAAATTACGATGTCCTAGTCGAAAATCAGCGATCCGAAGTCTGTAGAAGACTGGAGAGTAAAATTGTTTATACCGAATCCCGAAAATTAGAACGGTGTGTTAATGTTAATTATACACTCGGCGCGTTCGTCGGCGTGGTAAATGAATAATGTAGAAACTAATTTTACGTGACCCCTAGAGGCCTACAGTTTCAAAAATAATAAACTCAAATTCTACTAGAAAATTATACACTTACAACATATATAGAGAAATGATAATACGATACGGATAAGTGATGATAACGACACGAATTGTTAACGCGATGTTCATGTTATAGAAACGTAGCCGATGGCCGAAATTACTTTAATTATTGACCTATCGTGTTAATGAGAGAATTACAAAAATCCGAATCGCGTATTATTATAATTGATATTTGAAGAAAAAAATAAATAGTTTTCACAATAATTAAAAACTACACCACGATATTAATGTACAAATATAATAATATCACAGTTATATAATTCACTTTCATAAATTCGAGTAAAACATATTATAATGCGTACATAAATGTTATAGGTTATAACGTTTTACATGAGATATAAATAACTTATTTTTTATTTTATATTATATGCGCGAAACGAGTTTAGAAATGTTACCCAAATGTTACTAATCGAGTAAAAATATTATTTGAGCGCGTGCTCTATATAGATGTATATACGGACGTAAAATATTTAAATTTTAAACGGACCAAAAAAATTTTGAACGCGAGTCATATAAAATTATAAATTATAGTCAAAGTATAAATAATTTCATAACAAATTACTCTTACACTATACGCGCGCGGTTCTTATACTCGCATTCGAGACTCTTATATACCGTGGTCGTGATCTACAATATCAATCTTAATATAATAATACCCAAGTTATATTTACTATTTACGGTAATCGGTACAAGGTATAAACCAGACGTTTTATAATTACTGTGCGGGAAACGGGATAACGATATTATTAATGCCCTGTATTATATTATTATGCACAGTCGACCAGGCCCAATTAATAATATCTAATATAACCGTACGTCCAATTTTCACCAGGACGCGAATTATTGCGATTCACCCCGAGTCGGAACGGGTGTATATCACATTATAATATATTAACACTATATAATATTATAATATACGCACGTATTCCGTGTAAAGCCCGATTCACACTCGCACGACAAGTCGCGATACGACAAACAAAATCATGTTCAATTCACACACGACCGACAAAGTACGGCAGACGCGCAATCGGTCGATTCCAATTTTTATATTTTTATTATATCAGAAACTCGTATTATTAAAATCGTCACGATCGCACTATTAATGTATAGTATATTTATATGTTGTACAATAATAAAAACCAGCGACGACTATATTATTAAAACTAAAATATATTAATATCGCGCGTAGGAAATTCTTTTTTCTCCTTTAGAAAACGAGCGTTCGTGTATAATATAATACGCATATAATATGGAAGAAAAACAAATGTTATTAGGTACCTATTATTATTATTAAAAAATAGAATAAATAATAATAATAATAATAGTGTTGAAAAAAAACAATAAGCGAGATGATTTTTTTTTCGTGTGATGTTTTCGAACGCTCGCCGAGAAGAATGTGTCGTTTTATATATTCGGCATTGTTCGTCCGGCTCGAGGTGTTTTTTTTCCCCCGAGCGGGAAACTGATGGTAAGGACACGCTGCACTTTTGAAAGACTCGAGTTACGTTCGATAATATCGTATTAATAATAATAATAATAATAATAAAAAATAATAATAATAATAATAATAATAATAATAATAATAATAATATACATACGTACGTGTAGTACAAAACGAATCGCGCGAATGTGATTAATGCGCGACGATGACAATACACGCGCGCGCGTGTCGAAAAATCGCATTGTGTTCGGTCGATATATATTTGGATAAAACGATGTAATTTTGTATTTTTTTTTATTATTATTATTATTTACACAAACTACCGTCACACAGTCGTATTTTATTTCGATATATCAACAGATTTCCAACAGATTTTTTAATCGTCGTTACGAGTATATTACAATACAGAAAAGTGAATAATAATAACGAAAGATTAATGTCGTCTCGCGAGATACGTTGAACGAAAACCGTTTTTATTTGTATATTTTCCCGAATCGTTCCACGACGGAGTGAAAAGAAGACGAATAGACAAAATGAAAAACGCGTCGAAATCCGAGCTGTGACGGCGACGCGGGATAAAGCTGACGACTACGTCCTGACATGTAACTGCGCGTCGTTGCTGTTATTAATATTAAATAAAGCCGAAATGATAACAATTATCATTATTGCTCGTGACGGCGAAATAATAATGAAAAAAAAAATATATATAATAAATAAATCCCCATCGTTATTGGGCATTTACGCGATGTGACGCCGGGGTCTTCTTCTTTCGTTTCTTTAATAATATAGCCTGCCGCCAAAGATAAGAAATCGTACGTTTTCTCGTCCGACAAAGTGTTTAAGTGCCTGTTCGCGCGTAATATATAGAGCCCCTCGAGCGATAGTCGTATTATCTACTCGCGACTCGCCCAGGACAAAGTGACGCGCTGCGAGCAATCAATCAAACATTAAAAATCAATAATTATATACACACATTTTTCAGTTTTTACGTTTAATGTCATTTTATATATTTTTAGTATAATACGACAACACGTGACATAATATAATATAATATATTTAATATCATATGTTTCTACTTTATCGTATATTTATTTCAATAACGCTGACTAAATTATAATATTATAATATAAATAATTCGAATAATAGTATTTAATATACGTGTATAAATCATCCTCTTCTACTGGCCGTGTTTTAGACGTTTTAGTATATCATAATATATTATATAATAGTGCTGAATTCTATAAACGTACTGTTTTTTTCTCTTTTACATATTATAATATTAATATATGTGTATCATATTTGCAGAGGATCGCTGACGATACGATTTAATTAAAACACGTCGTGTAAAACAACGTTTCGAGTCTAACTGATATCGGACGTCGTCGGTACACAACGATTCGGAACGAGTTTTAAAAAATTAAAATTTCGATAAATTTAACAAGCAACACATAACATATATATTATTATTTATTATATAGGCACGAAAAAAGACAAAACATAAAAACAATATATAATTTTCGCTCGTTTTATTTAACACACGATTAATTAATGAATATTATCCTTGCGTATGGTATAGAAGAGGATCAAATTTTACACGATATTATCTCGAACGCGAATAGAAACGGACGTCTATCTCTATGTTATATTATATACGATAATCAGACCACCCGCTGACGGACCTTGGGAATAGAAGCGTAATCACTCGGGTTATAAACAGCTGTTTTTCATCGTTCTTGGACGAAAATATTGTATTTCGATTTACGCCGTAACAACAAACGGTATATACGGTTAAATAAAAATAATAATATATGAAATAAATATTATAAAACGCTTACGCGGTTGATATTTGAAAAAAAAAAAAAAAATGTTTCGATATTTGGAAAGACGTACACGCGTAATTTAAATTTCCGAATTATCGTCGGGTCGAGGCGAGGAATAAAGAAATAAAACGCGTGTGTTCGTAACGTAATAATATAATATTATTATATTTATTAAAAAAAAAACCCCCGGAACGAATCAAATATTCTCCGGAATCGATAAATTACCGAGTTACGCGAACGACGTCTCATTGGGTATTCAGCAGGTGTCGTTCAGTCACTATATAATAAAGACGGAGGCGCGTTCGAACGTCGTCGGGACGGCTATGTATATATACAATGACGCGTGTAGAACAATGAGACACCGCAGAGCAAACCGAGAGAGAGGACAGGACAATAAAAACGCATTAATTCGATCGTGGGTTTTTTTTGGGGATTTTTTTTCCTTTTTTTATATAATACTACGCCATCCGAGCGACTCGCGAGATAAGAAAGTCTTTCTCGAAGATACAAGCAGCCGAAAAACGATTACCTATATTAAAAAAAAAAGATTTTATAAAACGACGAACGAAATCGGTAAATTATTATTAGAGGTCGGTCCCTTATAATATTTTCACTACCGTTTGTATTAATAACGAAATATATTATAATAACATTAACTCTGTTGGACGGTACCGCGGTCGAAGAAAGTATACCTATATAGTCTATACAAAATATTATTACAACGTTTGATGATTGCGCTCGATTGCGTTTCAGTAATATTTCATATAGATTAACCATTAACGACGAAGTTAACGTCATCATAACATAATATTAAGTACGTTACGAAACGCGTAGTGTTAGACAATAATATATTAAACGCGTTTACTATACGGTAACGATCGCGGTATTGGTATAATTAGACAATATTAGTATATACCATTGGTATGGTCACCGACGTTCCTATTACATGTTATAACGTATATACAAACGTTTTTTCCGTGAAAATTACCGACTATATAATATTATTATATAACCTATAACTTTCGGACGGAGGAAAAAATAATTAATATTCAATATTACACGTTAAATGTTAAATCGACTTCTATCACGAGGACAAAAAAATAAAGAAATATTTTTTTTTCTTATCTACGCGGGTTTCGGAGAACTGTTCGTTATAATTTAACAGCTACATATTATTATTGTTATCTACGTTGCATAACGAAATAACAATAGAAATTCGATAGAAAAAATGACGTTTATATATATCTTGTAAAGAAATCCGTTTACGTTTTCGAGTGACTCTTCGTTAATATTGTAAATATTGTTCGTCAGATACGCGTGTCTATCGTTGTTTTACGTATACGCCCGTACTATAACTGTTCATCGGACAAACGAAGGACGTGTATATTTTTTTTTTTTTTTTTTTTTGTCTTCGTAGTACGTTTTTGTAACGCGATACAACTGGCCATAATATTATTTAAAACGAACAAAAATTAAAACGAAATTTAAAAAAAAAAACAAACATTTTGTCTTTAAAAAATCGTAACAATATTATAGGAGATTACGTTGAATTCGCGCGCGCACACGTACACATCAGACACTGTACGAGAATAAACGTCAAGCGAACTGACGACAGTAAACGACCCCTAAAAAAGTATATAGATATACGCATTTGATATTTTATTGCCGGGCGTTTATTATTATTTTATTTTGCACGGTTAATGACGCGTTCAATTGCTTTTTAGCATTAATTCCGTTGAACGTTTGCGATATCGTCGGCAATAGATTTGATTACGGGGCTTAATAACAAACGACCGAGGATTTATGACTCGAACGTTTTTCATTAATGGTTTCGGTTGTACATGAGTATTATAAACAAAAACGGACATCGAATTACTTTACGGTCTTGGAATTGTTTTTGAGCGGGCACCGCGACACGATTTACAACTGCACATAAAACGCGTGCAGTATAATACTGCCCTCTTTCGCCCGACGCACGCCATCATCTTATATTGTATTTTAATTTATCGTTATTATTCTAATCCGGTAATGCTAAGTTCAGGGGTCCCTAAACCAATATGGTTCGCGATCGACTTTATGAGAGTAACTGGCAGTATAATATAGGTGGTTAACCGCGTTTATATTATCGGTTTTATATTCAGTATATACATTAAAAGACCTTTTCTTTTTTTATTTCTTGCTCGCCGTGTATAGAACAAAAACTTTACATAATCCTGATTTGTAAAAAAAAAAAAAAAATAATAATAACACGTTTTTAATTTTTTTGAAAAACACCTTTAAAGCCACTCGATATATATCATAAGAGGTTGATAATACCTAGTTTAACCGATTAAAATGATTATACATACTTGTGACAAATTGTTGAACTTGAAATCTTGACCGTCCGGGAAATCATCGTTGCTTTGAAACTGTTTTGCTTCTGATCGAATTAGGTTGCCTACTTGATCCTCGTCCTCAGTCCCGCTAACCACGGGATCTTGAGATCTCGCCAGGCCATCGATATATGATTCGAGAAACGCATCGCCTCTGTAAATAATAAGAGAAAGACAAATCAATATTATATTACACATAGTTACTGTAATAATAATTGTAATTTAAATACAGTCGATTTATTGATTTCAAATTATTAGTATTCATTACAGTTCATTTTTTTATTCAAAATCATAATATTTTAAATTTTTAATCTATATTTTACATAATATATATTTTATCTTTCACGTCTATAATAATAATCAGATATATTTAAGTTGAATAACATAACCTTCACATAATATAACATGAATGTGTTCATTGTTCAAATATAATACTTATACAGTAATCTAATTTTAAGCAAAGTTCTATTTATTTTCACAAATAAAATTACAAATGGAATATAATATAATAAAGTTTTGACAAGTTGGGCCAATTTCTGTGCAGCCAATAATTTACTCCCCTAAAATATAAAAATATCAACCACAGACGTAATATTGTATAGTATGTACATTCACCATATACCCCAAGGGAGAGACTTGAACTGGATATAATTGCTCTAATAACCATTTAGATTTTATCGTTTTACATAGGCTAGGCGTCAACATTATTATAGACGCTTGACTTTTATGGCCATTATGGTTATTTCTTATTATTAAAAGTTTGAAATAAAAACTTAAAATGAATTTTTAGGGGAAAAAAACTGTTTCAACGAATATGATAAAATGACATTTCATTCTCGTTATCCACACTAAATTTTATTAAAAATAATGTAATACATTATTATTTATATAAATTAAACTTATGATAATAATAATAACGTATTTAAGATAAGCGGAACAATTAGTAACGGCAGTGTGCTCTGTTTTGATAAGCGGAGATTAAACGACCTAAGTCATTATCTTTAGGCTTTAGTGCAGTGGATTTATTATGAAGCAACCCTTTCAACTAAGGGCACACAATTAGTGTGTATATACGAGTACGTGAGCGTGTGCTGTGTGCACACGAAAACCGACAGAATGGTAATCTGAACAGAAACAATTCTTTGTTTACCGTTCGCACGAGTCATTTTGGATCTTGTATTATGTTTTACAATAATAGTACTTGAGTGACAACCAACAAGGGGACACCACATCAAACCAAACAACTTTTCAATTATCTACGCGAAATGGAAATCCTTCAGCGGAGTGAAAGGACAAAACAGTTCTTAAGTTTGGTTTGTATAAGTATTATACGATTTAAGCAATGCGTACCAAATAAAATGTATTAAAGACCTTTTACTTACCTACATGAAAAAATAATAACACTGCATGATGAGTACGAATAAATATGACTTATTTTATAATGCATTTTAAATACTTCTGAGCTTTCGGTCTGAGGGCTGACGGGATTTATGCGCCGAAGATAAACGTCAGACTTATGGAACGGATTATAGCCCTCTAAAAAGCTTCTTATCGGTTCGACATTGACGTTTGGTTACTTTCGAAAAGGGATGGATGTGATATTTAGACAACAATGGACAAAAAGATTATACTTAAGATGATAGCAATGAAAAAATGATTGGATTATGCTACACAAGAACTATATAGCTGCAACTCTTAAAGTGCAATGAAAATATTATAATATACAGTTGCAAATAAATATATAAAATATTAATTTAAAAATGAAATTTTTACCATTTTTTTTGTAAATGACAATAATAATTTATAAAAAAAAATTCAAAAATTTTTTTTAATATTTATATTAAAAATGATATAGGTAATAAAAAACTTATAAAATTAGAAATAAAATAAATTGGAAATATTTTGAAAAATGTACGTCATAAAATATCAATAATACTTAAGTACCTATAGAAAATTAATATTCTCATTAAATCAATAACGCTTAACACATATATTTGTTTATTTATTATATTATTATATGAAAATCATTCGCGTTGATGCTTGATTGGCATATGAACAAAAAATTACTTTTACAATTTATATTTTCATTTTTTTCATTTATTTTTGTGTTAATTCGGATATAATTTGTATTTACTATGTATTAATTTAATATTAATATGTACATGCAACAAATCAAATCTCCTATTCATATAAATATTTTGGATTTGCAGATGTATACGGCAATTAATAGAATTTGGACGTATATGTATATACAAGCTGTTACACGGCTAGGAAAATCATCGTTTAAATGACAAGAATGTTATTTTCATAGGGGGGCGGTGTCAGTTTATTATTAACATTATCATCATTCCGACGTCACCCGATGCATTAAACCTCTGGTTCAGAGAGATATCAATTAATTTCATCCGGGAAAGCAAATAATTAGTTTTGTAACCCCTCTCGTGAACTGTCTATTACATAAAGAGAAATACGTACCTATACAACGGTAGGAATTATTATTATAACAAAGGGGTTTCAAAATCGATAAAATCATATAATATAATTATTATACAGTTTTAGTCATTCAATAATTGTTAATTTTATCCCTATATATATTATCCGTATGAACATTAGTTTCAGAGAAGAGAGAACATAATGCACTATAAATTAAAATGTGAACGCACTAACTATTATTATCACAATGGTAAATGTTATGCAAATAGACGAGCAGTTGAAATATTTTTATTTAACGTTCAATGTTCTTAAAATATTATTATGAGTCACGTCACTTTTACATGATAAAATGCAGTCATTAATTTAACAGATTCAAACTTTTTTCTTTTTCACTAAACAAATAAATACCTACGTCCAAAAATAAATGCAATAGTGTTAATTATATATATATAACGATTTCTGTTGTTTGAAAAAAGAAAACGTGCCTAAAGTTTTAAACTGTTATTACTTTTTGCATTCAAAATAGGTAAAGACGAAATCCCTGCGGAGCACGTTTCCATGTCAAATCCAATAATCCGGACCGCTGAATTTGTCAAGGGAACCTCTTTAAACACAAATATATATTACATTATATATTATATATATATATAAAATATACTCTATGGAAAAGGGTACATATATATATATTATATACACATAATATTTATTTATTTATTTACAGTATGTCCTACAGAACGGAAACCAATTTATAAGATAGGCTGATGCAGTGTATTATGAAGTCATAAGGTAATAAAGGATTATATATCTGATAAAAAGGACAGCCGGGCGGGCTATTGTCGGGTTCCCTTATAGTTTTAATACCCGCGAATGTCACAGACAGACTAACCGGTCACCATGGCAACAGTCTGTAAAATGCGAATCCCTACTACCCTAGTACGTGTTAGTTTATATACAAGTACACTCTGTGTATGTGGACAAAAAAAATTATACTTCTTGCAATCACCCTTTGTACCGCCGAATGAGTCATTTTCGTTACACCACACACGTTTGTAAAACACCCCATTCAAATTATTCGAATTTGAATATGATGATTTTTCTACGCGTTCAAAAAAGAAAACCAAATACGGGATTATAAATTACAAAATATCAATGATTATAGTAATACCTGTATATAATATTATATGATGTGTGTGCTACACGCATAATAATATTATCCACTTCTTTATTGCAATAATTATTCCTTTGAGCTAACTCCGATGGCGGAAAAGATTGTCTCATTCCCTATACTAATTTTGTTTATGTATATTAATATAACAAGACAGCAGTGTTTTTTTTTTTTTAAGAAAATATACGAGAATAATATTCATATCAAAAATGTAACCATGTTTACACGCATTATAATTACGTGATATTATATTAATAATACTATACGGTTGCTCACATCTCACATTGAAGATGGTGGTGAACTTACATTATGGTAATCGAACGGTTTCATGCATATAGGTATACATTTTTCGTTTTGCATTTCAAATCGACACACATTACGCACGGAAAACGAGGTTATATCGATCATAACAGGCAATTTACATATATTATATTATATACACCGTGTAATAAAGAAATATTGAACAAAATAAATTATTATAATAACATTGTTGCGGTTACGTGACGGGTCAACGTCTTTCGGTCATCTTCGTCTTCCACAAAATGAATTCACGGTCAGTCGGAAGAAATAATATAAAACTAGTTTTTTCTACGCCGGCGCATAATATTTTAGATATTATGCAAAAACAGGTCGTACCGATGCGTAATTTCGACTATAACACATCTACTTATAATACCAGTGTCGAACGATTAAAATATAATATAATAATAATAATATATTACTCGGGTATCTGCGTAAATTTATTCTCCAGATATTTGGATGTAACGTTTCGTAGAAATACCTGCAGTGTGCGTAATAATATATAAATGGAAATCCAAAAATAAAAAATAAAAATAATTGATGTAAATATCTTTTAGTCGTAATATTATTATTATTATTATTATTATTATTATTATTATTATTATTATTA
>JAIUCT010000008.1:13926025-14036272 GCA_021307375.1 Tetraneura akinire | reverse complement strand
TATTATTATTATTATTATTATTATTATTATTATTATTATTATTATTATTATTATTATTACGACTTGGATGCGCGTATACGCAATGTAATGTATAAGCTATATTATAATATTTTGTACTCCCACACGAAGTCCTCTGGCGACCATATAACGTATAGTTACTTTTTATTTATATTTTTATTTTTTCGACATCTAACTGGGCCAAACACGAGCAAGTCTGGACATGTATTATGCATGTGCCTGGTATAGGAAACCCGGTAGTACAACGCGGTCTAATCAACCGAAGAGAAAATTCATGAAATATTCACCCCGACCCAGAGGGGCATCTCTAAAGGCAAATATACGGGAAAACGCATCAGGACGCGTTTGCGTTTCGGGCCATTAAAGAAACTAGAAAATTAATAATATTGTTAACAACTTCTATTCCAGTCAAATAATAACAACACAACGACAAACTTTCTTCGTGAAAAAACTTGAAACGATTAAATCGTGACGCCATATTCACCGTTACATTACGCGATATTTATATATTATATTACACAACGTAATAATTAATAAAAAAAAAAGAAAAAGAAAAAAAAATTATTTATAATATTGTATGTTTAAACGCATTTAATTATGAGTTTAAAAATAAAATGTAACTGAAATATTTTATGAACCTAACCTAACGTACACACTGTGAAGTGAATATTCAATAATAATATATTTTATAAAATATTATCCGTTTACACGAAAACGTGAAAATAGTCGCGAGTCGTGAATTTAAATATAATGTGAATGTGACGGAAGCGAGGAGAGAAAGGACCTTAAATTCGTTTTAATGGCATTCTATACGTTTTACACACGTGGTTTTATGGTTAAAGTTAATTAAATTAGTACGTAATCGTGTTAATTTCGAATAAAATTTAATGAACGCGAATAATATTATATGAATGTTTTACATTTAAACGTGTAGTTTAATAGTAAACTTATATAAAATTATGTGATGATTATCGCGAGACACATATTTACGCGATGTTTTTTTTAATTTTATCAATTTCGAATAATACATTATAAACATATAACGTGCACTTTGCACATTATTAATACCGTAATAAAATCATGAAATACAATATACTCGTATATAACATATAAATGCAAATATCCACATTTAATTAGAAATACACTGCAATAATATACGCGATTTACATATTATAATATATATAGTTTTGATATTAATCATTTCCTCGATGAAAGTAGAAAAAAAATCGTGTAAAACATTATTAGGTGTATAATACAATAAAATAATAAAATACCATATAATGACTACTATTTTATTAATATTATGTTTATTTTTTTTTTCGCTGATACACGTAAGGTAGGTAAATGTAGGTAGGTACACAGTTTTACTACACTTTTCCTTGTTCCACGAAATGTTTTTTTATTATATCATTATTTTTATTTATCATTATAGGTACTTCTTAATTATTGTGTTTAACGTTTAGAGATAATATAGTATATACAAATCGCATCATACACACATCTTATCTCATATAATATTTTGCTCCGTGTTATCTAAACTGCACGTCTGGTGTACTCGTGAATATTTCATATATAAAATACAAAAACATTAAACGTTAATTTCATAAAATATTATGCAAAACCATATGAAAATTCGTAAGCAAACATAAACAATTTTTTTTTTTTTTTTTTTTTACAAAAATCACGTACGTTATGGCAGTCCGCGTACACGAGAATATATTTTGATTTTATAAGTGACTGCAAACGGATTTATACGTACAATTCGTAAACGGACGACCTTTCAAAGAGCGACGGGAGACAGATTTAATTAAGCAATACGCTATGCGCGTGAGACAACAGTTCGTTTCGAGACAAAAACGTCTACCCGCGCGAAGGGGAGGAAATAATTTTGATCGTTAGGCCACCATTGTTTTTGCGTGCTTTTAGCGATAACAGATTTGTTGTTCCCTCCCTACTTCTATTATTTCGATTCGAATCTTACAGCTAGTGTTTTAGCGCGCAGTAAATCTACATTGTAAAAAAAAACTATAAGCATACCGTGTTCGTCCAAAGAGGCGGAGGGCGGAAAAGAGAATATTACATTTTTCATCACAAAAATGAAGAGAACTCGGGCCTTTTGTGTGTGGACTTAAAAAGGACAGAGAGAATCGGTATATAGTAATCGGATTAATCGACCGAAACGAACGGAAACTTTTGAGTGAACAAAGCAAAGAGAGTGCTCTACGACAAATAAATAATATACATTATATATATATATATAATACGTCGGTATGGGCAACGGCCTGTCGATATTTACATATATAGACTTCTTGAAATACAATTAAATGAAAGTTTAAATTGCATTAAAATAAACTTGCATGCGTATGGCGTAATAAAGTATTTGCATAACGAAATAAAAGTTGGAAACAATAAATGCGTTTTATTGTTTTATAAGTAGGTATATAATAGGTATATTAACCTAACCTAATAGGTTTATTAGGTAACTATAACCCTATTTAAACGTCTTTGAAAAATAATCGACTTCCGATCAGTCCGAGTGGTCTTAATCATTTGAACGAGAGGACTCAAGTATACTTATATTATATTATTACATCTTCTATATGGAAACATTTATATAGTTATATTATCGTCGTAGGTATAAATATATAACGTTTAAATTCGAAGGTTATACGTAGGCGATTCAATATATATTATATATATTTCGTAACGATTCAAATTAATTTTTATAATAGCAAATTGCGTTCTCTTTCAATTGTTTTTCGTCCACGAATCATATTTTATCGGGAAATAAAATAAATTGAATACAAATTTAAAGTTCCATGCGAGTTTTTGCAACGCGTAAAAACTTTTTCTTGTATAAAGCGGAATTTTCGGATATACGAGCAATCAACGAAATTATTATAGAACTTATTACTTCCACGTATTTCTATTAAATTTATCGACTATATATCTTGAAGATGATAAATATTTTAGCTTATCCCGTATACGAGAGTTCGGCGAACGTCGTGTTGAGAAATGTATACAAGAAATAATATTTAAAAACGCGTATAGGATTAAACGGGATATAATATATAAACATAACGAAATTACATATAAGGTCGATTTATTATTATAGACATATGATATATATAATTTATCAAGCTTTTCGGATTTCATATATACACGCGTTTAAGTTTATTATAAAACTGTGTTTGAGTTGTTGTAAAGGAATAATATTTTCAAACGAATTTTAATTTCAGTAATGGCCGTTTGCTTCGACAACAAAATAAACATACTAACACAATCGGTCGATTTTTACCGCGTTTTTATTGAGATATTTTTTTAAGACTTCTGTGAAACGCGTATAATATATCGTACCCGGTCGTATATATAATTATATAATATATATTTAATACGTGTTTTCCATTCCGGAATGGGTCAAAAACATATTTTATACGTGTTAATTTTGAATATATCGGGTTTCGAAATAGTATAACCTACACATATACGTAGTATACACATTATATGCACCCGAAAACACATATTTCTACGTAATACGTTCAAAAGTAAGTACTCTGGCGCAATAAAAAATATATTATTCAACAATACATTCCGAGTTTGAATCGCCAGACGTAACACTATATTACACTAAATATATACCTATACCATATACCAACGCGCGAGATATTTTTCCCCCAACGACCGTTTCATAAAACTCGCAAATACGCGTGTTTTCGTTTAAAATAATAATAACGATAGGAATTTTAAAATCGTCGTTTCTCACCTAAAAAACAATCGTCTCTTGCCGATCTCAGCGTACCGACGACTGCAGTTCAACGGCTTCAGCGAAGTCGGCGACACTGACCGACGGTTGAGTTTGACGAAACTCAAACTGTGGTTCAGAGACGTCAACAGACCGCGGTCGGAAGTGGGCGACAAAAACGTGGACGCGCCGTTGCACAAGTGTTCTATGCTGGGCGACGGCATACCGGCTGCGGCCTGTACGGAACGAGCTGGAAAACCGCGCGGTATTTAAAACGAAAAAAAATATATACTTACAAGTATATATATATATATATATATATATAAAAAAAAGAAAAAACCCCGAACCGGAGAGTCCGAAACTATATATTATAATATTACCGCGTTATTGTAATCAACGAGAACGTTGACCGGCACCGGAACAAAAATCAATTGTTTCGCGTCGTTCTTTTTAGATTTTACAAAACAATATAAAATACATAAACGTTATACTTATTATTATTATTATTATTATTATTGCGTGTTTTCTCTCTCTCGCGTAATATCCGTCCGACCGCAAATCCCGTGCGGAAAAACTGACGACGGCCTGCGAGTCCTGCGAAACGTATACGTTTCTGGCCGTAGCACGTGGCGAACGGCAAAAACGCTACGCGCATTCGGGTCAAGGAATCGACTAAACCGAACCGCACAAATCGCCGGCGGCCGGCATCGCGCACACGCGTTAGCGTGAGCGTGTTACAACGTATAGTAGCGCGTGGGTACTACTACTAGTTTACGTCGATGACTTTTTTTGATAGCGATTATATAATCCGGAGACGGTGAAAGAGCGAAATCCGAAAAACGAAATATTGCGGTCCGAACGTGTAGCCGCGACGCGAATCACACAAAAAAATTTGCGGACCAAAATTGTCGCTTCGGAAAATTCGACGGAAAAAATTTGAATATGACGCGTTTACCGCTACGAGATATCCGATCGTGTCACGGGTCGCGGCGATATCGCGAAAACGACAGACGAAACTGAACGCGCGAGTACCGACCGACGGTCGACGACGGACGAGTGCGACTGACGCGCGTCGAACGGTCCGACGCGGTCGTCGTGCGAGAAAAATCAGCGGACCGGCAGCAGCGCCACCGCTTCCGCCTACAACCCTTTTTTTTCCACTCTCTCTCTCTCTCTCTATTTCGCGTATAATATTATATTGTTATTATTATCCATCTCGGAGAATCAATCGTTCTAAACGGCACTATAAAGATAATAACGCGATAAAAATATGATCTTATTGCGGACGTCTTATCCATTACCCATTATCGATTATATAATATCATTAGGTACTAAATACTCGTAATAATAATTTGTAACGTTCGTACAATAAAATATTATAATAAATTAAACCGTCGTCGCGTACTTTGTATAGAGTTTTAACGACCCGTGTAAACGGATCCGGTTAATTACGTATTTATCGACGAAACACGGTTAGGTATATATTTTAACATTACGATTATTATATTACGCATCACCGTTTAGTTCCATCGCCATCAACGCGCGTCTAAGTGTTATTCTAATCATTCTAACGATATCGACTCGAACGTAAACGCGTTACACACACGAGCGAATGTTTTTTTCGAAACGATCAACACACACCGTACGTATGGATTTTTGTTTGTTTGTTTGTTTTTTTTTTTTTTTTGATAATCGATACCACACGTTCAATTCTTTTTGTTCATCACACGCTGCCGTGGAATCGATTAAAATCTTAAACGTACTCAAATCATTTGCCACGTGGCGTAAATTTTTCGTTTCGACTAGCGTACCGTTTCACTCGGATCGAATTAGAACTCGCGGAAAATCGCCGAATTTTATTTATTTACATACTACCGTGCGTCGTCGAGTTGGCCGCAATTACGATATTCGACAATAATATTATTATTATTTAGATTGATAAAATAATTTAAAAAATAATAATAATAAACGTCACTCTCCCGTCGGTTTATTACACACGGGCAACCGGAGTAATAATGGTTAAGCCGATGATGTCATAGAACTCTTTGTGTATCGATGATTTTTATTCAAATCGGTTATATGTGTATTATACTGCTACGTTCAAATTATCGTAAAAGTGCTTGAACACGATTCTTTAACGACCTAATATAGTTATTATATTATTTGTTCTGGGAAAGGATCGAGGTCGTAACGTCATATTACGTGGACTCATTAACGGTCCCTCAGTCCGAAATTTGATCTAATCGTAGGGGATTTTTCGATAATTCTGAGGGTCAATTTTGGATTGACTTTTATTACCGGACAAATCGTCGATATGAAACGCCAGGGAAGACACGTTCCACAAGGGATTTAACGAAATCGTGCAAATAGAACAACTCAGACGGACGGGAGGAAACGAATCAACAAAAGTAACTCGGGTTCCGGGCCGCATCAAATAGTTCCTATACAATGTTTCACTATACGAAATTAGTTTAATCATTTAATGAACCGAAACATTTTCGAACTGGAGAAAAAGAAAAAATATAAAATTTATATATTATATTTGCTGATTTATACAAAATATTTTATACGTGAAAAATTAATATTTATCTTACCACGAATTATGATATTATTAAAAATAATAATAGATGTAATAATATTATATTTTTTAGGTTTATTTTATATATAACGAATTAAAAGCTTAAAATAATATTAGGAATATTATACATTAATCATTAAGAGTATTCATCAAGTAGTAAACGAAACTTCTTTACATAATATAAGTAAACGAATATTATTATAAAGAAAAATCCACGTCCGTTTTAACGATTTCAAATAAAACAAAGTTTAAAAGTAAAGATATTCTAAAGGTTGAGAAAAAACACTTTTTTACTTCTTACGCAAACAAGTTTCAAATAGATTTTAATAGTCTTAGGACTAAATCTAGAATAAAAAAAAAAAAAAGTTTCATCGACGTATCGAAAACCCGATCAAACCTACTCACTATATAACGGTAAAATACATAAAAACGCACTTAAAATGTAATAAAACTATCATCGTCTGGTTTGGACATACATTTTCTAGGGGACTCGAGTCTTATGGCTGTCTAAATTAACCACAATTGGACCCACATAATATAAATGACAGTGACACATTCGTATAATATACGAGTACATTTTATATACATATTTATACGTACACATCGGTGATAAATTCAATATTCGTTTTATGTCACGCGTATAATTATTAAATTATTCCAATAATAATAATATTAAGTACAACAATATTCGATGAATTGGCCGAAGCCCAACTACGACATCATCGTGTACTTCGTGTATAGATTTGGCGAAATATGATCGATATGGTGTGCCACGTGAAAACGACAGGTTATTTTTCGTTTTTGTTCTTCTGTATATTATATAGCAAACACATTATTCATTTCACCGCGTACGATTCGGTTACTGTAATCGATATACGTTTGATTTCGTTCGGATAAACAACGTGTAATTATAAGAATCCTCGATTTTATGTTCTAATATTTCTAAATTATAAAAAAAAAAAAATATTCATTAATAATAATAGTTTTTAAAAAATGAAAAAAATTGTTCAAAATATTCGTCATGTCTTTTTATATTATTTCTATTCATAACACACATTATTATGTGATACTTATATTACATATTTTCTAAAGTATCGATGGGTGTAAATATTTAACTTTTCTTATTTATTTATTTATTACAATACGAATACCTACATGTAGATATGTTATTTATTGAATATTTTGTTCCAATATAAATTCCTATACCGACACAATCATAATTGTAAAAACTATTTGTAACGAAGAACTTTTATTCAACAAAACAAATAATATAGAATTTCATATACCTATCCGAATTACCTATATTTTTTTTTTTATAAAAATTGAAAGATGTCTTAACGCTCTCGAAATATCACACGGTGTCCGTTTATTATTATTTTATAACTTTTAGGAGGGAAATTACGCAAGAAACAAACGACTAAACTAGGGTAAGACAATTGATTTACACGGAAGTCTATATATCCACACTATTTGAGCAGTAGTTGAGTTTTGTAGGGTCTTCCCAGTATACTTCGGGCATTTGGCCGTGATGGGGTGCGACGACACGTCTTTATATATTATTATCGTACAATCTAAATCGACTGTGGTCACGCAGACGACAGCTATTGATAAACATTTCCGGATGATGACTTGGGGGAAAAGTGTATATAGGTACCTATCACGTGTAATGCCTGTATACAGTTCCATATCAGATACACGCATAAAATATTCGTATAGTAATGTTGTCACCCGTATACGCGAGTTAACCCCAAAAAACCGTCGAACCATTAATAAACTCATTCATAATTTCGCATGCCTTAATATTCGTAGCCTTCATATTCTGAAGTTTAACGCGGAATTTCATATTCACGTTTTATCGTTATATACGTATACGCTATTATATATGTGACTTGGATCACAAATAATAAATTTTTCTAAGAATTAATTATATAACACTTGAATTCATCGACATTTGTTTGTTAGTGGAAAATAAATTCAAATTCGAAAACGAATACCCCCCCTCCACACACACACACACAATCAAAAATATGAATTAAGACCCCTTTACGATTGTTGACATAAAATGCAATTAAATTCAAGTGATATTAATTCTATAAACTACAGAAAACTATTACAATAACATTACTTTCCCATAATGTTTTTTTTTTCTATGCGAATTCGTCACGACCCTTGAGTTCCACTCCGCGGCCAAAAATAACATTACGTACGCCGTGAATATCCACTATACTGGCCGAGGACAAAAAGCTTTTAAGACTTTTCTAAGCAACCAAATTTAAAATAACAATAATATATACGCGTATACCTACGTGTATACACAATAATATAAAAACGAATTTCATAATTACAGCAATGATCATCATAATAATATACTCGTACATTAGAGTTAGTATAATTCAAAGACTCCCTCCTCAAAGTCAAGAGTGCAAATTAGTATGGGTAAACGTTCATTTTATCTCATCTTCTATAATATGTAACTATAGTTTTTATATACCATTCGATGGTTCACTATATTAATTAGGTATAGTTATTAAATATTTTACGCTTATATCCGTCTATTCCAATATTGTTTTCTCTCTGGAACAACAATAACGCATTCATCCAATGAACGTCCAAATCGCCCTGTGTTTGTCGGATTAAACTCCATACGATACGTCCCTCTGTTCTCTGTAAATAATCTCTATCACAGTACACGCACTGTGTTGAAACAAGAGACATTAATATATGTTTTTTTTTTACCAGCCCGTCCACCAGAGAAACCTTTCAACAACATCGCACGCGCTACAATGATTCGGCGCACTGACGGAGCTTTTAATCCATCGAAAATATTGTCGGCTTATAAAGGTTTTGTTCAAAATCATATCTATCTGATGACTGTAAACGCACGCAACAAATGACCATGGATTAAGTACGTACACATATAATTTAGTCCGATAAAAATTATACACCTAAAACCATTGTCTGGTTTTAATTTAAAAACACAAAACAAAGCCAATCGACAGCATCTATATATATGTTGTATACTTTCCACGCATCGTTACGCTAAACCTTTCACGTTTATTATATAGGTATAAATTTCATTTTTTACGATGAACATGTAAACGTGTATAAAATTTCAGACGAAAAATAGTAGAGTGCATAGCTGCTGTTAAATCGCAATACATAATATTAATCAACTATAAAATACAAATTTATATTATAATATGTTATCATTTTTCATTGGTAAAACGAAACAGAGTAACAATCGAATTGTAACATTTTGATGGAATTCGTTAAACGACGTTTAGATGTTATTTTAAAATCGGCATTGATAAATAACGCGAACTTAGATATTCTGATCTTAATGCATTATTAACTTAATAACGATTAAAAACTACAAGTCAACAGCTACAAAACAAATACATATATATACCGTTGTTTATTACACGTATATTTTGTTTTGTTTTTTCGCGTTTTATGACTGAAATTGCAAGCTGGAAATTATTTATATAAGAAAAAATATAATCTATAAGAAAACGATAATGTAATATAAAAACCATAATATGTTCGAAGTTTAAAAGTTTTACCGCGCACATCGATATATACACGGATCGAATAAACAATAAGACGCAGTAAACAGAAACTTAAGAATAGCAGACAATATTCTGAACAAAGTGAAAACTGAGGGTGGGAAGTCTGCAGGGATGAGCATGAATTATGATATAAAAACAGAGATACAGACGCATAAAAATAAAAACTCTCGCGAACAACTTTTCACGTGGAAAATTATTATTTCAAATAAAATGTGCTCGACAATTTAACCGCGTTCAGTTTTTATGTATATAGGCAAACCGCTAAATAATCATCAGGGAATGCAGTAATTGCGCGTGCTGAGCCACAGGGGAAATGATTGTAGACGTTAAAGTAAGTAATTTTGGTCGATCAACAAAATATTATATTATTGAAGGTATAGTTTTATAGTTTCGGTAAAATCAATTCAAAACCAAAATATGTCAACAAACAAATAATGAAAAAAAGGTAAATTTCAATATTGGCTACAACAATGAAATAAATTGTCCATAAAAAAACTATATATGTATATATTATATATTATATTGAACATTTATTTATTTGATATTATACTTTCAACCGCAGGTATAAAACAAGTTAACCGTCTATTTATCAGGCTAATATAATTTATTAAGAAGAAACAATATATATCATATTATATTTGTTAACACGTCGTAGAAAAACTGCAATGTCCGTTTTTCCATAGTACATTTTTTTTATTTAATGGGAAAAACAATACGGAAAAAATTAAGAGCATTGCGCAATATTATAGTCATAAATGCGTAGTAATCATGTAGAATAACTCGAGACTTGGCTAAAGACCAATAATATTCTTTGAACTCTGAAGGAATTCCTAAAAGATTCAAGTGTAATACAATATTTACTATGCATAAATCCGTACGAAAATGTTTTTAGAGAGAATACCAATGAAATATGAATGATTTAATATTAATGAATAATAATTATTATTGTATTAATAAATAATGATTACGAATATCCTCCAAAATATATAGATCATTGATAATTATTGAATAATCATGTAATTGTAATATGTTATACGTATTAAAACGTTTATTGTTATTTTACATTTAAAAGCATTGCAATAATTTAAATGTCATATTGATATCGCGTTTAATCTACAATAACTGTTATTGTCAATAATCGTCATGACGCGTATTATTAATTATAATATCCTTTATTATTGGTTATATATTAATTTATTATACGTGCTAAAATACGAACTAATTATTATTTAACATAAAATAAATCAATTGTTAATTATAAAGTTTAAAAAACATAAATTTAAAACGTTATATTATTATATTTAAACATTGTTTTTGTTCAACGCATATAATTTTATCGCCACACACACAATAACTACGGGGACTGGGTTGGTTTCGTTATTGTCTCTGCTGCTATGGATACAAGGGGTTAGAGTTTGTGTTTGCAGCCGGAAAAATGAAATATTTCACGTGGAATTATTAGAATAAGTACAGCGTTTGCACAGCTGATCTCAAGGGATCGTGAAATGTAAAGAGGACAATTAAAAAAATAAAATAAAATAATAAGAAAAAGAGAACTCGTATCCATAAATCTCTAATTCTCAAAGTGAAAAACGGGTCTCTGTCTTAAATCTTCTACGGGGCCTTTGAGATCTCTAACGTTTTAATAATACTCGCAAAACATTATAGAACAGCTTCATTAATTCCAGCGTAATGGTAATATTAAACTTTTGTTGTCGTTTTGTATATTATGTATACGTACAAAACCAGTAGATTTAATTATTTCTGTCATGAACAGTATTATTATAATATAATAATATTATATTATTATGTATCGAGTTACGAAAATAACATTTCAGTAAATCTACATAAAATTATTTAACAAACGGAAATATGAAGAAAATGATGATTCAATTTTATAACGAATTGGTATTAATATACACAAATCTAATATTATGTTTTTTAAAAATATTCGAATAAAATAGTAATATTTTAATTCACATTTTGTAAATACTCAAATGGGGGGGGGGGAAATTAGTAATTTAATTTAACTCGAAGAAAATTATATTGTTTTTCAAGGAATTCTTGAGATTACCTTGGAAAAATAATGCCAAAAGTAATGCTATATAGGTATTTATATTTTATGACTTTGCAACAGTCTTATTTAAATATTAAAGTTTTTAAGACTTAATTTTAAAACTTATAAATTATACTTAAACGTCTCCCTATTGGGACGAATAAGTTTATCGCATTTAATCTATTCTTTACAGACAATGATATTTTTATTCTAATTTTTTTAAATATTATTTAAATTGAAAATAATAATACTTAAAATTTAAAACCAAATTTAGAATTTTATTAAGAAAACACTGGTTAAATAAATAAATATTATAATCAAATGAAATATTTAAATATCAAATAAAACAATTTTCTTATAAAAATGATTATTAAAATATTCTGTTCGTTAAATTATTTTTGTGACCCGAGTAAAAAAAAAAAATCATTATATCATAACCTTAACGAAATAATTTTATGCAAGTTATATTTTTATAATATACGTGAATTTTTTTTAAATTATAACATACCTACCTAGTAATTTTACGTATTATCGATCGTAACAAAATAAATAAATCAAAAACTCGATAACATTATAATATGATTTGTAGAAACTGTACTAAGTAAATTCATATTGGTAGAACGCCAAAAGTTAACAATTATTGTTTTGGTGATGTGCCGAAGGAAATCTGTTAATGCATTCGAAACCGAAAAAAAAACAGTTTTCAACGTTAGAAGTTCATAAAGTATTTATAGATTTCCTATACGAATCATATCGCATAAAGACTGGTTTTAATTACTTTTTACCAATACCAAATGCAAAAATAAAATAACTTTAAAATCAATTTTAATTAATAATACGTTTTCAACCGAGCCTATAATGTAATATAAATAATCATAAACAGCGACATATTTTTATAATATATTCTGATCGGACAACATACGCTGATACGCGCATATATTATATAATATGAATATAATACAAAAAAAAAAAAAAATTGTGAATAAATACGGTCGGAAACGGGAAAAAATGAATTTTATTTTGTAAATATCCTTTGATACTTTTGACATCGTACACGGTATTTGAAATTGCCGCAAGGTATAACGGCACACAATCGAGACGACAATGCAAATATATAGAATATAAATAGACTAAGGAGAATTTTCGATTAAAAAATCCTCGACTAGTCAAAGGATTGATAAATATTTTTCGTTTGCGTTCGTTCGTTCGTCGAAACGTCGACATCACAATGGTGGATCGCACGTATAAGGCGAGGTTGAACGTGTTGTAAAAATACAATGATAAGAACGGTTTGACAGACGTTAAATTCGTTTTTCCTGCATCCAAAGCCGACGGCAGATATGACATTTCGCGTACGAGACGCGCGACACGTCGCCCGACAAAACGCGCGTAGGTCGTATAGTGCGGTTGACGACGGAGGGGAAAAAAAATAAAATAATTTCCGTGATTTATGAGATACGATTTATTAATTCGGACGGACTCGAAACGCGTTTATTCCGGACTGCTTTCGAGCAATAATTGTGTAACCGCGTAACGCGTTTAAATTTAAAGACCATTATAAACGTCCCATTGTATTGCCGCTGACCCCCGCGACCACTTGTGTCTGCGTGTATGCGTCTTGACGCTGAAATATGATTGAAAATCGAGATTTATTTCACGCCGGAAAACCATTAAAACTTGTTTAACACTCGACACATACGCAGTTCGAGATATTTCATGACATTACGACAACATTACAATAATATTATTATGATATCGACTGTACAGTATAATAATACGAGTATAAAATATACGACGCGTTATCGCCGAGCAACAACAAAGTGCGGGCGCGCGCGGTTAAATTGAAATCGTCGTCGACGCGTGTATAACCCTTTCTATATTATGGTCGTCGGTTTCGGATTTCCAATCCAAAAACGAATTTCCGGTAGCAGCAGTTAATGATTTTCGAAAAATGCATAAATCGTGTACCTATATATCGTGTGAGACACGTGCGCACACGCGTTCGGATAGGGGTAAAACGATGCGTTTATTCGATAAACACACGATCCTGTATTATTAAATCATCGCCAACATCGTATTATTATCATTTTGTTATCAGGAATCGACGTGTTTTTTTTCTGAAACGAACAACGCGATGCCTGCAAGCTGCAACCAATAATTATATTAAATATACCCAGTTAAAAAATATATCACCCTAAACACACAATACTAATATATTATACCTATATTTATTAATATAATAACCGCGTGATCATAATGAAATCTATTATATAATGTGATATTCCAATTTAGTATAACGATTATTATTTTTTTTTTTTTTTATTAAATAAGTATTTTTTTTTTATATAACCATTATATATGAAAACTGTACGTACATAAATATGATATGGACCAACGAATCAACTGATATAATATTAACTAATATTATAATGTTGTAGACTGTGCTTCTATCTTATGTGTATACAGTCACGGTACAATACGTTTAAATCACATTTCGGAAATAATACAAAACATTAGCACAATGAGTTATGATGACGCATTCATCCGTACGTATATACATAGTAATAATTATTTGATAAAATCACAGTGTTTTTGTTGAAAAATGAAATCGTGGGTTTGCAAAACATCAAACGTTACGTTTGGAAAAGTTTCATTTTTATTTATTTTTTTGTGAACGTCAATACTTAGGTACCGCGTACGACGCAACGGCGCGGAAATGGGCAAAACGAATTCAGAGAAAATATGGGATTTACTTTTTTAACGACTGGCGATGCCCTAAAACCTGTTCGGCGGTAAAATTAATATTATCCAAATCGATATGCCATTGTCAAATTCATATTATAATATTTGCCTTTCACCGAGACCATATTCAATCATAATGGACAGTCATTAAATATTGTGGGTGGTTTAAGACAAAAAAAAAAAAATCATATTCCGTGAAATTACCAAATTATATACGTATGTTATGTGAGTATTTGTCTCAAATAACCAATTCGAAAAAGAATCGTTAAAAAAATAATTTAACAGCATATTATATAATAAATGCGCTTCAACGGATTTATTATTTCGACAAAGAAATTTTATAACACATATTATGATTAACATAGTATTATATTATATATTATAATATGTATTTTATAAACATTAGACGATTATTTAAATTTAAACAAATAAAATATGTTCATGAGTTAGACAAAATTGAATTCTTACTTTTTCTATTGTAATTGTAAACTACTAGCCCGGTACCCAATTTTTAGTAAAATAGTAACCAATGAAAATTCGATACCATAAATATATATATATAGGTACTCATATATATTAAATAACCTAAACATTTGACATTCCATTCCTAATTATATATTATATATATATATGCTATTTGCTATTTGCGTTACATTTTCCAAGGACATATTCTCTGTAATTTATAAATTATATGTACAGATTTCCCGAAACTGCGTCAAATATGACAATTGCAGGAAACAGAATACATTGTTTCTATTTTAAGAGTACATTATTTTATGATTTTGTTTCGAATTAACTATATACAACGTGCATGTGTATAACAATATTATAATATGTTAATAATGTTCATCTATTCACTTATTCGAAAAAATCCTAAATATGCTTATCTCAAAATAGATAGACACTTTCATATTATATAAATTTATAAAACTTATGCCCGGTTGCATGAAAACAGTTCTGTAAAGTATTGAATCGATAATTTATACATTCTGTATAATAGCAGTGAGTTAAAGAACAGATTGAATATTATGAAAATATTGTAAATTGTATATTAAATAATATTTTAACTGGTATGTGGTTGTATACAAAATATGATAATACATTTTTAAAATAAGAATGTATTTTATTATAAATTTTTAATTTTAACTCATTATATTTTATGAATTAAAATACCTACCATTTACCAAATTTACATAACTGAAAACACAAGTCACAATTATGAAATTTCAAATTGCCATAACTTCGAAAATAATCGATTGCGCAAAATTCTGATTGCACCACTATTTTTTTCAGATCAAACTACATAAAATCAAAAAAAGGTGCCTGGTAAACTAGAAAAGTTCCCAATTATCTTTAATCTTTATGTGATAACAACATTTAAATATAATGATAAGAAAATTATTAAACGGTGCTGTAAATTTTACAAAACAAAAATCTGACCTATAAGTTATCGAATCGATAACTTTTTATTTGCTCAAATTTATTAATTTTACAGAAAAGTTTTCGGTTCTGCAAATTTTCATGCAACCCAGCATAAGACTATAAAAAAAAATCATTATCAATTTTAAAATTTACATCATTTTAAAATATTACGTATTATAGATTTTTTACATTTATAATTAAATTAAAAAATGGTCTAATAAAATAAAATTGTTATTTTTATTAATGACATGTAATATTTTAATATAATATTCAAATATAATTATACTACTTTATATGTATGATTATAAATACGATTTATCATTATGTTTTACTATCAATTTATATAAACTACATTTTTTCCTGTATAGTATAATATAAATACCTGTTATCTACTTATAATATTGAAAATTTTGTAAAATATTTCTTAGACCTTATAGCCTTACATCTTGGATTACCATAAGAATGTTCATAAAATAAACGATTTATGTAAAAGGTATGTGCAATATGTAGAAAATTGAAAAAATAAATCATAAATATTAGTAAAAAGAAAAAAATACATATATTAACAAAATTAAAAAAAAAAAAAAAAAAAAACGTGATTTCTGAATTACTTTCGAGTGAGTAGTAATGTAGTAATAATAAAAAAATCACGCTAATAAAGTAAACAAAATTAAAGGAAATAAATTTAAGGTCATTTCAGGATGATATTATATGCATATTACGATACGTAAATGTTTAATTTTTTTTTTAAACTTTCATTTTTATTTTGTACGCAGTACTTACGACTACTTAATTCAATTTCATCATGCGAATAATATGTAAAAAAAAACCACTGAAACAGGTTGGATAAAATTAACCTTGTGAGAAATATCTGAAAATTCATTTAAATTTCACATATATTATGACTTCGTGAGGTTAATATATTTATATATTTTAAAAGTAAATTCCGAGGTAAATTCAATATTCAATTCGAAATTGAAATTATAATCGAAATACGACAAAATATTTATGTAATAAAATAACACTATTTTATTATTTTTCCATTTAATAGATCAATAATATAGCAATAATCATTATTCATATTTAATATAACTATTATACACCTATTAAATATAATAATTCATTTTCATTGATGTGACATTGAAATTAAATTTTATACGTAAGAATTAAATACATACATATTTAACCTAACCTAACCTTAAATGACTTATTTGCATTAATTCTTAAAACTCTATTGTTAATATACGAATTCGGTTTTTATTTTATGTTTAATAAAAAAAATTATTTTTAATAAAATTGAATCAAGTAAATATTTTATAGTCGTATATTTATTTTAAATGTTTAAAAATAAATTAAGCTATAACGACAATATACTTTCCAATAAAATGAATGTAATTGAAATGTGAAACACGAATGTTTAAAATCGAAAAATATTTTATTTAGTTTCTATTATATATTATTGTAATTTCAATTACTAAATAATTGCAATACAATTTGTACAACAATACAAATTGAACAATAAAGTTAGGACTAAAGAATAAAAAGTGATTTTATTTTTTGTTTGAAATTAGTGATTTTTCAAAGAATAAAATAATATCAACAAATAACAAGTGTCGATGTTTTTTTCAACTAGAATGGAATTTTTAAGATGTTAGGTCACGAACTATACGCGCTCAAGGATATTTTCCCAAGTTCGTCCACGGGCATTACGCCAAAATAGTAGTTTGGAGAAACTTTGGTTAACATCAAAATGCACTAAAACCCTCGACCACAGATTACTAAAATCGTCATATATAATAAGTGATGTGAACATAGCTAAAGGCCGACAAAAATTATATGTTTAAATGTTTAAAACGTTAATCAACAACGATTATAATATATTTGAAACGTGTAGGTTAATAATATAATATAAATAGCCATCGGCACCGACGTCTGTAAAATACGTTAATTGTACCACGACCAAGGTTACACGTCTACAACACGATTGGTTAATATTTAATTGTATATACCTACCTGTAAATTATAAAAGATGTTATATAAATGCGTTTAGAAAAAAAAACTGTTGTTTTCATCCCAAATATAGAAATATAAAATATTAGACCGAATGATTACGAAATTATTACAAAACAGGACGAAGTGCACATGTGAACTTTTTGTATTTATTTATCGATATTATGTCATTGTGTATATATGGTGTACTATTAAATTATACGAATAAGGAGAGATAGAAGACATGAAATAAATGAAATATTTAAATTTTGTCAACAATGACATTAACGAAGATGAAATATGTAGGTAATAATAATGATAATCAAATCAAATTTACGAGTAATGATAATCAACGGTGTACTTGCATATGATGCATTTATATTATTAAACAAATTATAATTTACTCAGCAGTAACGGGATAAATATTCACATTCACTTTATCATTCATTCACGTCGACCTCGCATGATTTCACACAGACATACGTATACAAGTAACAAATGTTATTAATTAGGTATAATACCTACTACAAAACGTGAAAAATAATACACTATACTTAACAGGTCAAATATAGTTTTTCGTATTCATAATTTGATTGTCGTTTTTCACAATATGATTTAATGTTCATAAAATTAAATTTACAAATTTATAAAATAAAATTAAAATAAATTAATATTTTAAAAAATATTTTAATACTGTTTAAAAATAATATACATTACATATAATATTATTGTTGGGATGTACCGTTAGTATTATAGAGGCAAAACGAAAATATATTAAATACATAATTAATTATAAAATACCAGAGAAAAGGAAATTATTATGGTTATCAGTCGTTTAAAATTTAAATTAGTCAAATAAATGTGCATGCCTAATTAGACATTAGGTCAATAAAATAAATATTATTATACTCGTACAATCATAATATTATTCAATTTCCGTTGATATAAAAAACCTGTTAGTTATAAGTATAACTATAATTTTAATTAAAATTACCGTAAAAATATAACTAATACAATATTGAAGAATAAATGATGAATGAAATGGCGATTTCTTTTAATTTCGTTATTTTTTTAATTCAATTATTATAAAACCCCTCTTATTCCTTCGTATATAATCGTATTATATTATATGACCTTCTCCGGGTCACAGGGTGTCTGCGCATATTATAATGTATAATATTATAATATGTTCGTCGTCTGTGACCTTTTAATCTCGACTTCGACCCGATGAAATATTCAACGTCGCGGGAAAAATAAATGAACGAAAATAAACGAATGAACACACACCACAGGCACACATTGAAAGAAGTAATCGTCGGCACGGTGACATTTTAAATCATTCGCCGTTTACGCGGAGTGCACGAATAACACATCCAATACGCCATTCTGCGTTCCCCTCGAGGCACATGTTGATGCCGCCTGTTTAGGTATTCTAGTCTGGTTCGGTTGACCTGCCGGTTGCTAGTGATTGCTTTTAAACGGGGAAAAAATCGCCTGAATATTTGAGTACTCTGAGCACGGGCTCGTCTCGGTTACAGATGGTCTCTCGGGGAGGAACCGAAAAATAAGGATGAAATAAATAAAAAAAAACAAAAACAAAAAAACTACACCGATACAATATATGCGTGATATGAAAAACATATATCCAACTAAAAAAATAAAATGTGTTATAACGTGTTTGAATATAGTTTGTAATAATTTCCCTATGAATAGCCAAACAACACGTATCAAAACTATAATAACATTGCTCGTTATATTTATACGCATTCGGAATCGATATAACACACTCGAGAATCTATATTAACGCGAGTTGACATTAAAAAAAAAAAAAAACGATATTTTATAATATTATATATTTAAACACTTTTCAATGCCCATTAATAAATATAATATTGTGCGGCACGTACCGTTTCGTATACGAGATAATACTTATGTAATATGTCTAATGTCTATTATATATGTTATATTATTATCTGTATCCAATTCAAATACATATATTACAATCAATATATTATCAGTGTCCTGCTTATAAATAATAATTTTATTACAACTTTTTAATTGTATAATTTTAATCGGCAGTTACAAAAGAAAAAAAACAATTATACATATAAAGAAAAACAAATTAAAAATTATATCTGATAACAATACGACATGGTAATAATCCTAAATAAGAATGTAGATATATTTTATGAATATACATATTATATTATTTATGATGGTTGATTATAAATAAAAGAAATCAATAAATATGTTTTAATTAAATTCATTAATTATACCTATACATATAGTTTCTGTATAAGGTATCTAATTTTGTATTTTTGTCATATGAAAAAATAGAGTGTGCATAAATTGTATTCAAAAAATTAATTTCTGTAAAATATTTTTCTATTTATTAAGGCCCAATAAAATTAAATCAATAATACATCATAATTATATAAATAGTACATATCATATTAATTATTAGTACATAATTAGCTTTATTTATTATCATTGTAAACATTGTAATTATAATATTTAAAGAACAATATTATTTTTTAAATAAATTATAATCTATATACCTAATATTTATTCTGAACTTACAAATTACTTTATACTTATAGATACGTAAAAAAAGTATATTTTATGTTTAATATAAGAAACTAATTATTCAGTCAGTATCGTCCGACCTAGGAAAATGAACTGTATAAAAATATCGCCGGAGTTTCGGCGTTCTTTTCCTACGACTGTTTACTACTATGACTTGTATACTAGTCCGAGTACCTTTTTTATGCGTTTTATGCAGGCTTCGTATATATTTTCTATAGAACTTCATCAGTTTTTATAAAGCCCCAGCGGACTCGGCCTTTAAGAAAATTCCGTTTCAGTAGTTATTTGTACGTGCTAAACCGATATTATTATAAAAAAAAAAAACATGAAAATTGAAATGAATGTATAATATAATTTATTCCGAGTATAAAAAAAAACTTTAAATAACAAAAAGTCTAAGTAATTGCATGATATTGAATACTTCCGAATACAAAACCGTACAAACTGGTTTCGCCTTGCTGTATATAACTATGGACGTATACGATGATTTACATATTACGAGTATTATTAAATGGTGCGGTCTAATAATGATCATACTACTGGGATTAAAATTATTATAATAGTCTCACGAACCGTTTGCACATAATATAACATAACGTTACAATATATATAAGATGATATTATGGTATAGTCATATAAAACATTATGCAAACTAGTGTTACCAAACAGAAAATAAAAAAAAAAATCCTATTGAAATGACTAAGTAGAAAGAGCCGAACGAACTTGAATGAACGATTGTTATTGTGTACGTCGAAGAGAAGAGAGAGAAAGAAATAAAATATTACGTCCAATCATATATACGCATAATAATATATTTTAAATATGAGATCATCTGATCATCTAATCTCTATCTTCGAAACGATTCAACTCTGACTTGTGGTCGTACTTCCGCCGTTTTCAAGGACCAACAAAAACTTTAACCTTTAATTATCTTTAAGATTACACTGTATTGTCCAACGGATTATAATCCGCGTGAATACGTATGATTACTAAATATTTTATATAACAAATTACATTCCAAAATTATATTTTGAACTAATCAAAGAGAAAAATTACTTCCGGTGCTCGCTCGTCTCATAACGAACACAATTTTAATTAAAGCATTAAAATACATAACAATAAATGTCAAGGACGCTGATACATCAATAAATTACCGGGAACAAAAACCAAGTGCGTTTGAATATGTCATTTAACTAAAACTACATAATCATACGATATAATAATGATTAATTTAATATTTATAAAGATTAGATGACTTAAAAATTATATATTATGGCATTATTAATCTTCAAACACTTAAAAACTGTCATTAAATAAAATGAAAGTTAATTTATAAGACGAACTATTATAATATAATTATATCATTTCGTGGACCATTCTATATATAATTGTATACTCTAATGAAAATAATTTATAAAATATTATAATAACTGAAAATAATTTTATGAATTAGTAGATAAATGCGATATAATATTTTATGGATTATTGAAATATTTATGATAAATCCATATTAAATATTAGATAATATTATGATTATGTGCATAATAAAATTGCATGTCTTAGTTTCAATAATACAAGTAATTTACAATATTTAGTTAATTTTTTAATTATTATTAAATTGATTAAACATTTTTTGTTTTTTTATCTTACAGATCATCGTATTAATATAACCAGTCAGTTTTAAGTGACTAATCAGTTTTCAATATTATAATCCTCTATTCTCTACTATCATATAATATTAATATTTCGTGTTGAATTAATAAAAAAAACAAAATATGATTTACATAAAATAGTTGACGCGCAGCAGTGCATTTTTACTCGTTTAACGGATGTCATATAGAATAATATTAAAGAATTAACATTATATTCGTTGAATATATAATATATATTTATATATATATATATATACATACAGCTAAATATTAAATTAATAATTATTTATTTTTAGATTTTGAATATGTTATAACTTTTATGTAAAAGTAATTATTCATTAATCGTAATATTATAAATATAATCTCAGACGTTCGCCACCGATAATACGTAAGATCAGGCCGGTTACAACTTACAAGTTACCGAATAACCGTGGGAAATAACAAATTCGAAATAGCTAAAACCTCGATCGGATGCGTACTCGCATACCTATAATATGAATGTGATTCATACCAGACGTCCAGACCGCAAATGAATATAATACTATTAAAATCATCATATTGAATTTTATTCCATATCAATAATTATTATAATTTGTGATTCATAAACAGGAAATCATCATGAAAATGCTATACAATATACGTTATTATACTACATGCCTATTCGTAATTTGGATGGAAATAAAACAATGGCCAATTTGATCGCCAGATGAGGATTGTCTGCAATACAGGAAAACGTGCATTGTCCGACTTAGTCCAACGACCTAATTTTACGAACGCACATTGATATTTGTGACACAATGAATACAATATAATACAATATTATAATCGAGATGACACTATATACACAGCATATAGTGGCGGTGATCATTATTATTGTCGAAGCGATTTCACTATACATAATGTGTACGACGACACAATGACCGGGGTCCAAGGAAAATTAAGAATGAAAATAAAATCTAAATTGAGTACCACCCACGATAGATTTTCTTCTCTGTATAGTACACTTCGTTATCCCTTCATTCCGTCGACTTGTACATCTCTTACAATCGTATACCGAAATTACTTTTTTCGACGAATTTTCGTCACAAGCTCTATACATACTCGTATCATAAACACGAACCAACTCGTTGAAAATCTTCGCACGATTCTTATGGTGTTATTTTTTTCTTTTTCTACTATTCTTCATTTCTTTTCTAATCGCACGAAAAACGTTAAGGGACAACAAAACTGGGAATAGTTTTGATCCTAAACGTAAGACGCAATCGTGCGGTTGTTAGCCGTTGTCGGACGAGGGAATGAACGAGACAAATAAACGTTTACTTGACTCGCCTACTGCCAACATATATATTATATAGGTATATATATTACATATATACAAGGCTTAGGACGACCTCGCCGCTGGGCCTTTCAAAACATGGTACACATTGATTACAGAAGTCTAATTAGACGAGTTTAAATTAAACTAAGAAACAATGGCAACAACAATGATGCAAGCCGATTATTTAATATTATATGAGTAAAAATAAATATTATTCTTTAGTACGCATACAAGTTTCGAGAAATGTATAATAACAATAAACCATCGACCGAATTTAAAATGACAAACTTCCAAATTTTCAAAAGTTAATTATTTTGGTAATTAGATTTATATAATATTCTTTTGGGATCTCCGAAAGCTTAGAATACGAGTATAATACTGAATGTTTTCGTTGTTCCAATGAATTTTACCCGCAAAAACAACATGTGCAAATACACTTGTTCCACGCTATTTCGTAAGATTTTTTTTTGTTGGTTTCCATGTATACGTATATAAATATAATGCAGTCTCTTGATATATACACTCAATGAGCTGCGACAATATGTTGTCTCCGGGTTTAATTTCGAATTGCATACCTCGAATTCCTACGCAACCGCCACCGCGCCGACCAGGGTTACAAACCTGTCGGCTTTTTTTTTATTCACGCCGGT
This sequence comes from Tetraneura akinire, assembly GCA_021307375.1. Classification (NCBI taxonomy): domain Eukaryota; kingdom Metazoa; phylum Arthropoda; class Insecta; order Hemiptera; family Aphididae; genus Tetraneura; species Tetraneura akinire. The sequence goes on along the minus strand of JAIUCT010000008.1, from coordinate 14,011,950 downwards.
TTTCGACACGCTACTCTGCTTCTCTTCTATTTGAACAGTTCGCGAGATATTATTTTGTAAAATTCCTCGCGCTATTATTTTTTTTTTCGCCCCCTCGAATACGCGATATTAAAAACACAAAATATATTATCCTCTCGTATCGTTTGTGTGCATCGCGTGTACCATATAGATGATTAATTAGGTGTGCAAGCCGAACACGCGAACAATGCACGAGGGCGCACAACTTAATCCCGCGCATTTTACCAAACCCTGTCGCTGACCGACGGCGACGGAACATCTGTTTCGGACACGAGACTGTATAAATTATTATTATTATTATTATTATTATTATTATTTTTATTATTAATATATAATGTATATATGTGCATTTTCACTCGAGTGTAGCGCCGCCGCCGCCGAACTGTACCACCGGTGCGTGAAAAAGGCTAATGAAAATACCGCACGAACATATTATGTATATATATATATACGTTTTCGCTGCGGAGAGAGTTATTCTTACACGTGGAATAAATAATAATTTATCTCGAAATGTTTCCAAACATATTATAATTATCGTCCAGTTTTCGAATACATGTAAAAATTTCGATTTTAACCACATTCCTATAAACGGTTCGAAATCGAATTCGAAAACAACAATAACACGCGGATATTACGTGGGTGCGTATATTATACAAGAATGGATATCTTGTACTTTGTAACTTTGTTACGACATCCAACGAACGAATTTTATTTCAATAACACTTTTCGAACGTATTATAATATTTATCTATTCGATAGCGAGAGACGCATAACATTCCATCAAAAAAACACGATTTCAAAAGTACTCGGACTGCGAATGTTTACACAGATCACATTAAATGTGTATAATGTTGACTCACCTGCGAGAAGGCACGTATGTGGGAGATACCATGGTATTTCCTGTGGTCTTAATCAACACAGAAGTATAACGGGTTATCAGCATGATAGCGTCGCCTTCTTTATGGATACCTCACTACGACACACGTAAACAAACATTTTTTACAACACGTTTATATGACGCGTATTACACACAACGACAACAACACGCGCGCAAACGGTCGGTATATACCTAATATAATATGCGTCTATGGAAACAGTCTCGACAATACGATGCGGTTAATGTTAAAAAGGACAAAATACACGAGATAACTGTATAGTAATTGGTAATACACTATCGGTAAGAAATATATCATCTCGTTTGTAGTGATAACACACGTTATAGTGAACGGTCAAAAGGCCATTTTTTTTTTTCTGTAGAGGAAAAAAATCAAATATTATAGTGTTTACCATATAATATTATTATGAGTATATATCACTAATATAATAGGTATGCGTATAGATAATGGGCAGGTGTAACTATATACGATTTGGTTGTAGAAAAAAAAGGTAACCCAATCAAATAAGACGGGACGACGATAGTGTTTTAACGTTTACGTTTTCTTTTAGCCTCTCCCAGAAAATGACGAAGTTTATGTGTTTAACGTCGACACACGTCGTGCGTGCGTACTGCGTATATACATTACATACAATAGGAATACACGTCTGTCTTTGTGATAATTTTTATATTTCGCTTGATCGTTAATTTTAACATAATATCATGTATAGCAGAAAAAAATTAAAAATGGAATTTATTAAATACACGCAGAACGCTTAATAATCTCGCTGCCAGTTTTAAAATTCATTTTGGTATGTGAATAAAAAAACTATACGATAGATCTGCTGAAATAGATAGGTACGTCGACGTGCGGAAAAAAACATATTTTATTATGATAATAATTGTTATCAAATCGAAAAAAATAATAAAAAAAAAAATAAAAATAAACTATGTTTATCTTTTGCGGGCGCAAACTTTTCGCGTACCTATACGCGAAGAAAATTTCCTAAACGATAATATAATCATAATACGATATAAGGTACGTGGAAAAATGTATACGTTTTCTCTGTAAGTTGTTCGCGCTTTTTATCAGTTTCGCACACTCGACCGACCGTAAACACGTTTCGTTGTCACGCGTTAAACGTGAAAATATTATTATCGATTTACCATAAAATTAACATACATAATGATATTATAATATTGTCGACGGCACCACACGCGCGCACCACCGCTGGACGAACCGAAGCCACGGGAACGCAGACATAACGCACGAACAAAACGCTGCGGAACACACGCACCGACTAACCGGTTGGCCCGGCGACCGATCGATACGCGGCGGAGAGCCCTTTCTACGGAGGCGTCGTCGTGAGCCGCTCGCGCCCCTTCCAAAAATAAATAAAACCGGCCGCTCTCGTATGTGCGCGCTCGGTTCACGTATGCGTCGGACAACGATAATAATAATAATATTTATACGTATACGAGTATTATACCTTACTTTTTAATATTATTATTATTATTATTATTATTATTATTATTATTGATAATCATCGTGTGCGTGCGCGTAAGGCGGCACAATAACCGGATAATCACCGTAATCTATAATAAATAAATAATATATATACGAGTATATGCGCGCCGGTTTTATAAATAACGAAACGCACACGCCACGAGAGACGTGAACTTTGCATACGGGACCAGTAATCACCAGCAGACGTTTTTTTTTTTTTTCTACGTGTACTTCAGAAGTCAAATTTATAATATGTACCCACATCATTATCGGCTACTACACCGGCCGATAAGATTATAATAATATTTCCAACAAGCTTCCGTGACGATACGTTCAAAGTCCAGGTCCGATTTCGTTAAATAATTTTAGATTCGGACGATGCGCATAATATTATATTTTACCGTTTTTTACCGTACGAGTAGTAGGTATATTAGACCCGTATTGTTTTTAATGCGATATTATTGAAAACACACGTTCTGGGGGTCAAGTTCCCTTCCCCTCATCCTCTCGTTCGAATAAGCAAGTGAACTCCCCCCCCGTGAAACGTAATGCACGACGATCGCCCAGCTGTCGCGTGACCCCCGCGTGTGTTCGCGTACAGAATATTGTATTATAATGAGAACGACTATACCAATCGAGGTGTGCATATTATGCGTGCAGGTTATTTTTTTTCACTTCATACATTGAAATCTTTCTACAACGCATGTACATAATAAGTATTATATATTATGTAAGGTCTGTGTGTGTGGTACTTTGTAATATCTCCGGAACAATGCAATCATAACATTAATGATAATAATATGCAACACGCGTGAAGTGTATACGAATCGACGTTTTGTGCACGGCCAACTTTAAGTTTCGTGTTCACAATAATAATAATAATAATACGAGTAATAATCGTATCGTACAGAAATTTCATAACGAAAATGTAATCGGTAAAAATAGGTTATCAGTTTATCACAAAAACAAAATTATTATTACGAATGTTATTATTACTTTTAATATTTTTTTAACAAACTTATATATTATAACAGCGTAGCATAAACATTAAACACTCCAACAATGAAAGCTTATTCAAAGTTTTATTTCAAATCATTATTATAAAATGCGCAAAAATTATATTATAAACTAATAAACTAATTAGATTCAGCCGTATAGGTGTGATAAGAAATATTATATTATGCATATTATTATAGGGTACATTATTATATAAACGATTAATGTTGGTTTACTGGATGTAATTTTGTAATACAACTCATTGATTACTTTTCTACTAATAGATGAAATATTAGAAAAAACCTTAACAATTTTATTATTTTACTAGGACGTGAGTGTATTTAATTTTATATTATACGAGTACGTCTTCCGATTAACTAAAAAGAAACATTTGATAACAGACGTCTGTCATGGTGATAATGACCGACAATATGAATTACCTAGTTTAATTTGATCTGATAATATAAGTATAATGAGTCATAACATTAACACTGCGATTGTTACTTTCATAAAATATATTATATTATATATTATAATTAATATTCTCTTCGTTTAAAATATATTCCACGAATTATGAATGAGTAAAACTAAATTATCTCTATACTATAAAGTAAAAATATTAATATGATTAAACATACTAGTAATTGTAAAATCGTAATTGTAAAGAATACTATTGTAATTAAATACAAATAAATACAAATACAAATATAATGCAATTAATATTCATAATGAATAATTGTATAATTTCTAAAATAAACTAAGTAGGTATCGATTTTTTATTACTAACAATAAATGCAAATATAAATTAATTTAATTTAAAATATTCTGGAAAAATTATAAAATATAAATCAGTATTCATTTCATGAACGTAAAATATATCAATATATTTTTCTCCAATTTTCTAAAAAAACTATTTTATTATTGCGTCTTTTAAAAGATTTAAATAAATATAGTAATGCCTGCGGAAATACATTCGTATTATACATAGTAATGCACGCTATACTCGTATAATATAGTATTTTTCCTTAATGAATTTGTAATTAATAATTATTATCTATTAATTAGATATTTAATTCTTAGTTCACAATATTAAATAAAAATGTAAACATTTGTATACGCCTATAAACACTTAACAGCAGTACTTATATAAATAAGCCATAATAAACAAAATATGTTTTCTATCAATATCTTGTCAATAACAAATTATTTTATACTAAAAAAAATCGTCATTTTGAATTTATTTTGAAACAAATAGTATTTTATACATTTTTACAAACTATATCTAACCTTCTAAGTCCTTTAGAGTTTAGACCTATAGTACTATAGGACTATACTTATTCTGTATGCAAAAGGGTCATCGAGATCGACTTAAAGGGTGGAGTCCCCTTTTCGAAATTCAGATTTATGTAAGTTTGCTCGTATGCCCTAGGCTGTTATACTGACACGCAATGCATTTATTAGTTTATTACATCCACAGACGAGATATGTTTCCCATTTGTATTTGATTTTTTTTTCATTTAAAAATATAAAACAAAACGATTTGCAATATACTCGTAACTTAAATAATACTGAACAAAAACCCGGTTTGTTCACAATTATTATTTTATATCATTAAACGTATACATCATATACTCGTAATACACAATACCTATATTATAATATTATATAATTATATAAATTTTGAATTTAATTTAAATTTTAAATTTAATATGATCTCGATTCCACCAATGAATTTATAAAATGGACGATACCGTGGCGACGATATCAAATAATTACATATTTCTAAGTAAACGAGTATATTACGCTGCTTTTTGGTGAAAATAATTGGTGTGTAATTAGGGCGTTAAACATATGTTTGTCATCGTGACAATACTGGTATAATTATAATATTTACACCATTCTACACAATCTAATGGCGGTTATTTTGTCCATTAATGAATAACAGTCATACAACCAAATTCTAGTATATACACACACTTATAAGCTTATTTTTTATTTTTTTTTTTTTTTTTAAGGAGTGTCATGTGTTTGGTTGGCGACGCGTGTGGTTGCTGTGGTCTAACACGTGCACTATATACACTCTATTGAGGGGACACTCGACCAGAAATCGTAATATTACACATTGACTGTTTGATTTTAAAAATGCATAATGCTAGGAATTCGACCAGAAAAAACATCTGCGAATCGAGATCAAATAAAATATACTCGTATACGAATCATGAATAATAATTTCAACGTTTCCTGCTTATCATTCCAATAAATATAAAATAACGCTATTAAAGATTATTTTAATATGAAATGTTAAAAATATTTAAATATGAAAAAGTTATAAACAATTTCAAGCCTATAAGACTTCAAATTTCAATTATTAAATGTATTCTACATAATCCTACAATTCAAAACAAAATGTATATAATACGTATACATTATAATATAGTATATGATATATATAAATTTATAAAAATAGTATATATAATAGTATATCTATATTTATTAAAATATACTTATAAAATTTAAAAAATTGCTACTTAGGTTTTATCAATTTATGTCTGAACAGAGGAATATAATATTTGATAACGTGGATAAAGGCAATCACAAAAATGCCTTCCATCGTGTCTGATCGGGAGAAATTTTCGGACATTCGCCCACCATCAAAGTCATAAATATAAGCAATAATGGACTGAATCCTTAGAGTATTACTCCCTGGGGTTTCATTATGGGGCAAGACACCCGACACTTAGCTAACTGTATTCGGTTTCCGAAAGGCAAAAAAGTGTGTTATTTACTTCCGATAACGGCTTCATATAGATATAGGAAATAGGAAAGAAGACTCTTAAATTCCAGTGAAGCTATAAAATGATGGGTTGGTTGTAATTTAAAGGACTATAACGACTAACAAATAAATAAAATAATATTTATGGCGTATGAGAATTGGGTAACTAAATTATGATATATCAATATAGTACACGATAATATAATGACATAGTGACATACCTGCAAGTTTAATTTATACACTACAGAAAAATTTTAAATACTAAATAATATTGTAATGCATAGTATATATATAAAATATAAGTACTTTTAAGTTTAAATTTATTATTTAATAACTTATTCATTCCTACTTTTATAATTTAAAAATAATATTTCAAATATAATGAATTTTTATTAAAATTAAATTGCCTTTGTTAAATGAATTACTTTTAATGGTAATAAGACTATATACGAGGGGTTATGTAGGAAAAATTAAAAACCAACCAGTAGCCCATAAATAAAACGATGATACTCTACGGGAGGGTCGTCGTCGAGGCATTTTAGAGGACTCTTTGCAAAATGAGAAAACTTCAAACGATATTGGGTTTCATCCAGGTAAGGGCAGAGGTGTAGGTATCCCTGGCAACTTTTACAACCTCCCGTTGCGATTAATGATACAACTCAAAAACAGCAGGCGCGCGATATTATAGTCGTCCATTTCCTATACTTATAACCCATATACTCGTAATATTGCCTAAAAAAAATGTACGCACATATACTGAGCTTTCTCCAACTTTCCACGCCTATAAATATAAAATTACTTTGAAAAAAGTACTTTAGTAAGAGCTAAAGTGTTATTTTAGGGTTTGTAAAAAATATGTTTGTAAAATTCTGATCATATTATTTTAATAATTTAAGAACAAGATATAAGGTTATAGTTTATTTGGTGTCGTAAATATTTTGAAAGATAAAGAAGAAACACTTTTATACCTGAGATTATTTATTTATTATATCAAAATATGCTTTAACTAAACGGTGTTAAGCATAAAAAGGGCATCATACTGCAGATGATATTATTTTAAAGATTTACACAATAAAATTAATATTATTTCATGACAATATAGAATTGAATATCTAAATTTGCCAAAATTTTAAAGGAAAACATATTGGTACATTGCGTATAAATCTATTATAAAACATTAATTTAAAATATATTTATTATTGCATATCGATTGCAATACCGATGTTCTTTAATGAAACGTACCTATTTAATTTAGATTATTAATCTATATTATACACACAATACAGGACAATATTTTTTTTTCTTATTAGTCAGTTATTTTAATTAAAAAATAGTTTTTATTGCAATTTTCAATAATTATTTTTATAACATATCATATTCTTACAATTTTAATATTAGTGAAAATAAATTTAAATTATTATTATGCTATATTGCTAATCAAGTACCTATCAATTATTTCAATATCAAGATTAAATAATGATCCAATATAATATACGAGTAGATAATAATAATAAGTAGATTATAATAATAATACGGGTAATAATATATAACATTATGTATTATTAAATTCTATAACTGAATTAATATTCGATTTAATGACAAATAAAGATGATCATCGAAGGAACTGTAGGCTTAAAACATAAAACTGTCACGTGATAAACGGTAGATTTCAATATACTTAACGGGGACTAACACTTATACGCTCGGCCAATGAGAGGGTGGAAAAAGCTTTCGATACGTGTATATAGTACGATTTCCATTAACATGCGTATAGTATATATATATGCTCTTAAGTATAGATGGGGAGGGATCAAGTACACAAGTTTTGTGTATATACGATATAATATACACACACGTTCCTGAACCGGGTATTGCACTACGTGTGTGCATATGATGTTGAGGAAACGAACCACGGGGGAGGAAGACCGAACATGAATATCTTCCTTGTTTTGAATATTATTCAGAGACGAAAAGGGCTGGAAACCGATAAAACCCGATTTACAACGATGTGCAAGGGAAATATATACATATAAACACATTATATGGAAAATTTTAATTGCGAACTAGCCGCATATAATGAAACTGGGTGATAATGGGCTTTAGATTTATGTGAGAGTATATGTACAGCGGTTAAGAGGACAATGTTATGAAACTAAAGTTTGGCCCATTATAAGCCTTTCGCGCACGCCTTCGACCACGCATATATTCAAAAGAATTAAACGCTGCTTTGTCGTCAAGCTAAAATGCGTAAATCATATTCTCGCCAAAAATTATATAGTTTCCCGCGCGTTAGTGTACCACAGAGCAATAAATCTATTTCTAAATATTCGTACAAACGGAGCAATAAATACTAGTCTGTATGCCTCGTAAAATTACACGTGTATATTTTAATGAATTTTAACCTAAACACAAAATTCAATTATTAATTTATATTACTAAAAACTAATAGAATTAATAATAATCATGAATTACAAATTATGTAATTACAACATAATAATTACATAATTAATAAACATATTCATTAAAATATATATACATTTATATTATTCCAGTTATTTAATTTTTTCATCACTCTCGAAATTCTAATTTAAAAAATCACTTGGCGAATTCTACGCCAAAAACCCTACAAAATGTAAAATGTAATAATATACTTATTTTAATTTTTAATTTAATTACTTAAACGAGATTATAACCGTTTACCCTCCAAGGCTCCAACTCTTAGAACATTAACATTTTATTAAGTAAAAACGTTAAATTAATATTGTGACTTAGTAAACGCAAAAATTGACCTACAAAAATCTGTGTAAAATAAATGAAATAAAAACATACAGAAAAGAAATATTATAAAATTACTAGGAAACACGCGAGAAAATGTGTACAGGATAGAAATAAAATGTTCAACACGAATGAATTGGAAATGAACACGAGGTATCGTACGAATATGAAAAAAATATATATTATGTATGCATAACGTCAAAATCACATATTTGAATTATTTTTTTATTGCATACACGCGCAAATGATTTCCATAAATAAACGCAAACAGGAATGATATTGAAAATTGAAGTGCTCTCAATATTTTATATATCTAATATAATAAATTAAATTAATTACAAGTTACTTCGTTGTCATTGTGCAAAGTTTTTTCTACAAAATTTAATGTTCTTATAAGTTATAATAAAGAACCTAATTAGTTTTATGAGTCTTTTACTATATTAGCTATCTATTAATGTTTCATATTTATTTAAACAGGCCCTACACAATTATAAAATTTAGATTAACAATCGTTCGAAATAGATAAAACTTGATATATCATAATATACAAATATATACGTATATATATTATATATATAAAATATAATATAACAACAAGCAAAGAAAGAAAAACATATCATAAATTCATAATCACAAACACAATAGAAAATTATTGATAGCACAATATTATTAATTTATAATTTTGCAATATAAAATTTTACAAATATTGACCTTAACTTCAAAGTCCTTCTTCCACAATAATCTTAAACACTATGTTCACCTATACGTATACCTATAAAATTTATCTCAGTAGTATCATATATGATATATATTATATAACAAATATACCTATGCGTATTTTACCGCTCACACAATCCATATACTAGTGAGTGTTGATAAAAGTTGGATTGAAAACCAAGTTATTTATGCGTTGTCAAAAGTTTAAAGAAACTACATCTTACATTGCTAAGTCCGTTAAGCCGCCAGTTTTTCCCTCCCCAAAAAAGCCTTTGTCGTAATATATACACTATATATATATATATAGTGTTTGAAGTACGTCTTATATGATTTACGCTAGTAAGGGTAATTTCTTCGCACTTTAGCATAATGAAATACGAGCGACGAATAAGGGATTTTTAGAAGTACCGAGGTTCAGGTGTTTTGCTATATTATATATACGTCATATGCGAAATACCAGTAAACTTTTATTACTATTTAAAACGTTCTGGTAGTTTGATGTCTATATTTGAAAAGCTACTGTACACTAAGTGACTGTAAAAAATTATGCCACAAATATTCAAAGGTTTTACGGCCGTGTTTCACTTAAAACATCAATTTATTTAAGTGCAACGACATGACTGCAAAAGTGTCCAAGTCAAAAAGTATTACTTAGTGTTTTCTTACATGTTATGGGCACTATATACTTTAATAATGCCATTTAGAAGTCTACTTAAACGTAAGATAGTAAAAAACACTTCACTATATAAACTTATTTACGTATTAACTTGTTTCTAGTACCTATATGGTAATTTTAATAAATATATATAAACACAAGAACAAATATTAATTACAGTCAGCCTCAAAAATATATTCTATAATATAGACATTTTAACAATAAAAATAAGTATATGTATTAGGTAGTTGATAGATAAAATGGTGCTCCATAACAAATTTGATACTTACATCATTTGTTTTTAGTTCTCAACTTTCACTTAACCCTAAGAAAAATAGATATTTAATTAAAATTATTACTCCTCAAAACTTGAAAATGAGGATTTACGTTATAAGAAAAACAATTTTAATGTATAACTATAGCTGTCTATAAATAAGGAAAACCATAAAGTTTACCTTATGGTCAACTAGTTTATATTCAAAACGCTTGCAAAGCGTAAACCAAGGGAAGGGGCAGCATCCATATTATATGGGTTTTGACATAGTTTACCGGAATATATTAACCCAAAATATAATTGGCCAATTACAAGTTTGGACACACGCACAATCCACAGCGTTTGGATCTTCAGAATCAGGGTCAAGCAACAACTAACCATATGAAATCTAACAATAATTATTATAGTGGATTTATGCGAAACGCCTGTTCGGGTCATAATCGTGTGGCCACTGCAAAGGATAATCGTCCACAGGCAAGGTTTTATTATCCAACCGCGTGGCCATTAAAACAACATTGTATGGCAATAATCCCATCGATATAACCGATTTCCCTTCAAATGAAATATATATTATAACCGCCCGCCCCTCTATCTATTGCCGAGTACACGCTCACCCTTCGAGTTATGGTTCAAAAATGTTATATTACATACATTGTAAAATTTATCGTACGCGACAATAGGGGAAGGCGCGGGATGTCCGTAATGAAGCTATAAATTAACATCTCGATGACAAGCGAACCACCTCCCCTGCCGTTGCTCTAAATAATAACATTGCCCACGTAGGTGGAAAACATAAACCGCAATTACAATAACAATTCATTATATTGTTTATGTACCTATATTGTGATAAAGATTTAGAGTAGAAAATACTACGTCGGCCACAACTGGACCCGAATATCATAAAATATTGTATTGGGGAATACTTTATGTCATAAAAACATATTAAAAAAATGTTTTTTTTTTTTTTTTTGTTATATAACATAAATTTATTCTTTTTTGAAAATAAAACTATGAAAACCCAAATATTTGAATAAAAAATGTTAATTTTAATAGTTATCAAATAAATTAAACAACACGCATTTGTAACCATCATGAAATTGAGATTTGATATTTAACAATATGCAGATTAAAAAGATAAGATGAAAAAAATATTGTATTTTAAAATTTAAACGATTCTGCTAGTGACACATATAAATAAAATATTTAAAAAATAACATACTCTAACATTAAATTTAGCACTTATAAATATTAAAATAACAAATCATAAATGTTAAGTTAGAAATAAAGAAATGATGAAAAAAATATAATATATATTTATTTAAAATTTGTTACAATAATTTATTAATTATTTTTAATTTCTCAACTACCTTTTATTTTGTATAAATTTCTTAATGGAAAAACGTACTACTTTCAGAACATGTTTAATTTTATAAAAATCATATGAGTTTAAATTAATTAAATTTTAAAGTGTAGGTACAATAATAATAATAAATTATAATATACAACACAAATACACAATTAGGTATATTAAATGAAAAATACAATAAAATAATTTCATTCAAACAACATTAAGTTAATTTAAAATTATGGTAAATAATAATTATAAATATATATTATGCTTAAAAATTAAAACGTATATGCTATAGAAATGATAAAACTTGTAACACAAATAATTACAAATTATATTCGTTAAAACAACTTTTATTCCTCTTTAAATTTTTCATCTTATTATTTTTATATTATTATTTTTTTTTTTAGTTTTATGACTTTATATATGCTTTTCAATAACAATAAGTTGGACTTTTCAGTTTTTTGGTGTCCCGAAAAGTGAAGAAATTTATAGGTTTTTCCCTGTAAATTCGCCAGGGGAATGCCCATAAAAACGATTTATGATCAAGCTCGGTATGCGTTTTATTGTAGCCACAAGAATGTCGTATAGACGCGTTTAAGCCCCGTAATAGAAACAAATAAGAATGACCAGCTAGGTTGTTATTTACATGGGGCCGACCCTGTCCTTAGGGAGCTGAAAAGGTCTAAGGTTTAAGCAAAAATTTACGAAAGGACTGAAGACAGTAAATCGTTCTAATAGAAAAACTGTGAAATGCTATTCTAAAGTGAAGAATAGGGTACATTCACCAACGAAAGCAATGTGTGAATCGATGACAATTTAAATAGCCATTTTTATTATTTTATTTGACATTATAAATAATCGTATACAATATAATATACCAGTATATAATATTATAAATTGTATAGGTATAAAACTCTTTCTTGATTTATTTTTGTGTTCGTTATAAATTCATTATGTGAAAATACATATATAAAAATTATTTTTAAATACAAATTTCATCAACAAACTTAGAAATAAAATTCGTTAAATTATATTACTTTTAAATGGAAAATAATAAAAAGTTTATAGTTATGCATTTAAACTTAAATATGAAGTTATATACCTAACAATAAATATATATTACCAGTAATACTATTATATTAATAATAAACCTAATCACCATTATATTACATAATAATATATTATTATTTTACACTATTTGTATTTTAAAATTGTCAAAAAATTTAAAAACCAAATATTGAAACATGTACATACGTATAATACAAATGAATATATAAAACGAATATTTTTTCGTATTTCTCATTTCTATTTACTTCCATTTCCGCCCTTTGATTTCAATCGCTTGAGGCGAACAGATGAAACGTTAATATGAGAATGTGACAGCTGTGCATCTGAATAAAATCTTTGAAAACCCACTTTGGCTTTGAGTAAAAACTAAAAACCATTTCCATTTCAAAATCTTAAATATATATATATCTGAAAAAGATCCCTCCTGCCAATATAGATCTGTTATTTTTATACATTTTTTTCCAAATATACTAATTTTTCAACCTTCTGACGTGAGATCGAAATTAATAGGAACTAATGGCTCTATGTAATATGTCAGTTGTGATGGAATACTTCTTATTTCCTGTGCAATGATAAATGACCGGAACAGAAGTAATAAAATATAAAGTTGTCAGAGTTATTGGACAGATCGACTTTTATGAAAAACGAAATTCTACTTGACTGAAACATTTACAATGTTAAACTTTCGACCAATAATTTTTTTATATCTATATATGAACATTGAACACAATTGTACCCAAACATTTTTGATGTGCCCTATAAAATAACGAATTTCAAATAATAAAAATAAAATCTCATAGTAAAATATGGTTGTACAGACGGCGTTTTAGATAGGCAATTTACAGTACATCATAATATAAGGTTTATAAAAACAATATCGACATAACTGAATATAACTATTATACTATAATATTAAAATTAATTTTATAAACAATATAGTATATACATATACTATAATACTAATGTAATAACAACTTCTAAGAATATTACTATTTTTTTTACTAAATCCATTCTTAAAACATTTTATTTTACGATTAAGATCATACTAAATATAAAATGATTTATTGTAAACTATCTAGATTGACCATTATAGTTATAAGAGATTTCGACGAGTTCTTCTAAAGCAATTTCTATAAAGTGTAACACTGGTTAACGGCGAAATGGCCAACTACTAAATAGACAAAAATCCAATTGTAAAAAGATCCTTATGACTTCTCATTTCAAACAGTACGTGAGCCATAAACCGAAGTATAATACAAACTTGATACATCCGGAAATGTATATTATCATTTTTCAGATATTAGAACAAATCTGCCATAATAGTTATTTTATTTTATTATTCTAACAGCATAAATGGAAAAAATCCAGTTTTCTCTCCATTCGTACTCCCTTTTTTTTATTTCCCAATGAAAATGTAGCGGCCAACCTAAAAGCTTTAGTCGTAACCACCCTCGGCTAGTCTTTGTCGTTATTAGTTTCGGATTAACAAAAGGGATGCTCCAGGAATGTGATCCTGGAATGTAAACCACAACGGGATCATAACCAAAAACAACAATTATTTAACAGCATAAATCACTGAGGAGAACATACAGTAACGGAATGCTTATCTCTCACGGTACATAAAACAAGGATATAAAAGGGAAGTTGAATTTTCAGAAATATGATGGACTGTTAACGTGCATATGATAAAAATAATTTAAAATTTTTTTGGTATACACAATAAAATATTATATATTTATATGTAAATATAACTACTGTAGAAGTGTACAACATTAGTGCTCATAAAAATGATGTTTTAAATTAAAGCAATTAAACAATGTATGATGTATTATGTAGGATAAAAACTCTAAAGTTTAACTCACATTGATGAGTTTTTATTCAATTAAATATCAATCAACATTTAAACTCTACCTATATATTAAAAAGTACACATAAGTTTTAATCTTTATTGTAAATTTATTATAATATATAAAACTAAAATTAAAATTTTTTTAATAATTACAAATGAGTTATAATAATATAAATATTCTATCCAAATCATTACCATAAAAATATTTTAGTCATAACTCATAACGCTCTTATAGAACAATATAATAATTTTTCCGAACACGAGTCCAAGCACCATCTGCAACATGGTGTTTCATGAATACAAATAAAGTATCCTCACAAAATTATTGCCCTTTGCGCAGAAATATTATTGAGAGTTAAATATATGTATATGACAAAAAATAAATCAGAAGAAATAAATTCAAAAATAGTTGATATCCTAATCCTATGTATTCTACACCAAAATCTTTATCGAAAGACCGCATACCCTAGGGAACTGTATAGTTAATACTAGGAACCATGAAATAGTTGTTTACATTATTTTATCGTATGAAATATATGTAAATAAAACTTGGTAAAAAAAATTTCTTAATAATCTAAGGTCTAAAGGATATTATTTTTATAACTTTAAAAATTGAAATAACTTTTATACTTGTTTATTTATTTACCTAGTAATTCTTAATTTACAAAATTGTATTCTTCAAATTTTTAATTAAATACGTAATACACGTATTTTCATCATACTTTCTTCCAATAAATAAAAATTCATTTAATTATCCATATAATCATAATACTATTACATGTTTGAAAATTTAAATGAATATAATATAATATGCAATAGGTACGTAATATGTAGTTTATAAAAATATAATATTATACTATAGGTAGGTACTTAAAATTTATACAATGCACATACAAATAATAAAAAAAAATATTTATACTTAAATTGTTAAATTTTCCTTAAGAGTAGAAACTCTTAAATAAAAGTCATAATAGGTATAGGTACTAAAATGCTTATGAGTTATGAATATACCATTATAGAACGCAACTATTTACATCAAACTTAATGGATTTTAAAAATAACATAATATAATGTACATTTCATTTTAAATTATGACATGATGTGACTTATAGTTGAAAGGTTAATATTATTTATCATAATAGAAAAAATATTTAATAGTCTAAATTTTCTGGATAATAAGTATTAATATTACATACCTATATATGTATGTATATATTGTATATGTATAAACCTTTCAAAAGTATTTACAACAAACTAACCTTAAAGGAACAATAATCTAAATATTTTGATCTAAATGTAAATGTGTTCTTTTTTTATTTATTACACAAATCTATTTTAGAATGTAAAACGGAAAAAAGCTTTTGTTAAAAGCTCAACAATATTTATAGAGGGTCCGAGAAATATAGATCTTACACACCCTAAATAACAGCGTTCAAACCGGACAGACATAATATCCCGTGTGCTGAAAATAATCGTTTTTAGCACCAATGCGTTAGATGTTATTGATAGGTGCATTTAAATCAGCAGCAGAAAAAGACGATAAATCCCGGAATAAACAATATATAAATGAATCTGCATAAAAATCCAGTCAAATGTCCCTACTTTTTCTTCCGAATCGTTAGAAATAATGGCACTTATAAATCGAATAAAAAAATAACATTTTTCTAAAATAACTTATATAATATATATTATGTAAATGCGCTTAATATTATACGTATTTAAGTATTTTATATTATAATATATTGATAAGTATGTATCGTATATCGAGTGATTAAATGTAAAACTATCCGTATAACTAGTTAATAATATCATAACAATATAGGTATACGATATTACGTATAGGTGCATTACTATAATATATATTATTCTACAGTAGGTACCTGGTACAAGTATATTATTTTTCATATTATAGACAGACTTGTAACGAATAATTACAAATACGAACAAAAACTACTTTCTCGCAGAAAACAGATCGTATAATATTATTCATTATTAAAATATCTATATATATAAATGTAATATTGTACATATTACACAACCGCGATGTACGAGTACTTTTACAAATTATTCTATAACCGTAAGACCATCATAACATATTTAAATATTTTGTTAGTATAGTATATGTTGACAAAACGCGTTATCATATTATATTATTTTCAAATTGTGGACAATTTGTATATAGGAAATATGATAAATTTCATCAGACCGTACACTAGCTCGGACCTCGTTCATGAATTTTTAGCACAATTATAATAAAAGTATAGTGGCTGCATTTAAAACGCATTATCAACGTAAACGTACAGGTACGTATCGAGCGCGCGCACTTGTATACATAATATATAATATTGCAAAAATGCAAAAATGCAAACATACGAATTTAACGAACGTGCGCGTTCACGTGTTTACACGCGACATTTAAATCTATCAATATGAGTTATTTTATTTTTATTTTCGATAAGTATATCCGACACGCAGACGCGTACCGCGTACGTGCGCGACGGGCCGTAAAACGGCCGCAACATAATTGCATTTATACGCGTTTCATCTGTGCGGCGCGGCGATGACAACGAACACAATCGTACAATTCAATATATGATCGAACGTGAGTTAAATACGCTCGTACATAATATTGGTATTAATATATTATTTTCATAGCACGAAGCATTAAACAGCAAAAACGTATACATATTTTTTTCCCCCGTTGCTTGTCATTCGTTTAATATTCGTATAGCGTGATTTATTTCCACATTTGCTTATATGTAATTTTTATCCCCTACCATATTATACTTATATATATATATATTTGTATGTATATATTATCATTTATCACTTACCTGTTTAACGTGGTAGGCGGTGAATCATACAAATCCGTAAGCATGTAGTCCAGATCATTGGCAACAGCGCTCAATAACTGAAACACGAAATACAAACTTATGAACGTAGGCAAAAAAACTTAATTTTCTTATGTTTACAACAAAAAGTAGTCATGGCAACTATAGTAAAATATAACAATAATGTACATTGTTTAGTTCCCGTATGCATACTAACATAAAATAAATTGTAAATTATATAAGTTAACACTTTTTTAAGTTACATTTTATATTATCTTAATTATCGATAATTATATAAATATTAGAAATTATAATTATTATTATAATTATTTGAAAATTTTCAACATATAACTTTAAGTTTTTAATAAAACACTACTATTAATTTTAAACATAAATAGGTACCAACGCAATAAATTCTAACTCTGACCTGCAAGTTGCTGCGAATCAATAAAACGTTTCACCATTACACAAATCGTTTTATTTTTTTCATTTTAATTCAAGTAAACATGTTTTTAAAAAAATTGACTTTGTTCACATTTCAATAAAAGAAGACCTATATTATTGTAAAATACAATCATTATTGAACAAATTAAAAACTTTAAATTCGTTACGAATAAAACGTTAAATCTAAAAGGTAACTAAAATTTTAATTTGTTTCTTGGAAAAAAAATATTACTGATTTATTTTATTCTAACTAAATAATTTCACTGGCCATACAGCAATTTTCAATTAACTTTAGATAATAGCAATCGGCTGAACTTTAACATTGTAAATTTGTCACTTATTATATGAATTAATATAATATAGAAATAATACAACTGATCAAATCTTATAAATTGTAAAAACATATTATATAAAACAATATATTATAATATAAACAACAAATATTAATTAATTAGAATTTATGTACTTGTATATTATTATAATCTCAAACTGTACATACTACACATTATTGTATTAGTAATATTAAAAGTTTAAATATCGTTTTTAAATTTTAAAATATAATGGCTACACTTAGATACGTATATCTTAAATAAGAACATTATGAAAATAAGTGTATATTATAATTATATACAAAATATAATGCAATTAAATTAGATACCCATCTTAAAGCAGTATAATTACCAGAAAATAAATTATATTTTTATTATTATGAGTAAGTATAGATTAATAAAAATATTTTTATAATTTATTTATTTATTCTATAAATATTACCTACTTTAAAAAACATTTAACGTTCATTATATTAATTCATTATATTAATTATATATTCTGTTTTTTATTTATAATTACATAAACCTTATTTTCAATTTTACATTTACACAATAATTATCGTTTGTGAAATGTAATTTTTTATATATCACATACGAATATATATTATACATTATACTAAACTTATATTATATACAATATTATTCTCGATTTTAATTACATGAAAAAAGTGTATCACATAAAACTACAAACTTTACAAAATTATAAAAGTAATTTATGAAAAATAATATATACAAGTATTTTTTTGTTTTTCAAGAAATAGAACAATTATAGACGATTTTTATCTTTATACAACTTTCTAATAAGAAAATACATTTTTCTTTAGCATTCATTAAGAAAAGAAATCCAATAGAATATACATAATTTTAAATAACAATAAATTGTTTTGATATCTGATTAATCTACTAAGATTTAAAAATAAAAATAAAAGATAGTGTCCAAAATTTGTATTAAATTTGAAAAATTTATATTCATTTAGAATTTAATTATTAAATTTTCCAACTCTATTACTCGTTTAAATTACATAAATTTAATGTACTTACTGATACTATTTTTACTGAAACAAATAAAAAAAATTACAATACAAAACCACTTAATTTTATGAAATAAATAAATTATAATTTTTTTTATTAATTTAATTTTATACTCATATAATATAAAAAAAAATATAGAATAAAATCCATTTAAAACTATTTAAGAAGTAATATACTATATACCATATATTTATCTCATAAATATTAGAATAATATATATAATATACGTATATATCAAGCACGTATTCAGGATCAATTTTCGGGGGGGGGGGGAAATTGGGAAAAGTATAAATACAATTTATATATAAATTTTGTAGCTAGTCTTTGTTATATTATAAATATAAAACTACTTTAAAAATTTCGGGGGGGGGGGGGGGGGGGGGGGTTGAACCCCTAACCCCCCCCTGTATACGGGCTTGGTATATATATATAATGAACTTAGCAAAATCGCATGTTCCATTATTCTTATTACATACAATTTTGGTCACTCTATAATCTATACGTATAGTGTATACATTGTATTATATTATTACTACGTTAATGATATAAACTCAATAATATTAACTTTTTACCAAATATGAAAACTATTATTAACAACCCATAAAATAAACTATTTTGTTTTTCCACTTGTTACAATAACACAGGTGGTTTAAAAAAACAATACAATACTGATAATCCAATCAAAATAGGTAATACATTAAAAACAAGACCATTCGAATCGACTTTTCTGTATTTTTTTTCTCTGAAAAAAATAAAAGACGAAGGATGTCACACAGAGAGAAATTGTCACTGACAATTTAAGCTGCTTGTCTGAGAAAAAAAATGTTCAAACCGGATCGCGTGTCATTCGAATTTCAAGCTCCCGATGTAACTTTACACGAGCATTGAATAAAAGTATAATACGGAATGTGAAAGTTACACACGAACGACTCTTGAGAAAAACAACAGAAAAAAAGCTTTTACATACAACACAAAAATGTAATTCACGTGATGTACAATAAAAATAAAAATAATCTAGAAAGCGAGCAATACACTACACATATAATAATATTATATATTATACAAACATATTCGTGATGTGATTCGATTGCAATCGATGTTATTTATTAACAAGATGTCAAGATTGCTTATTTAAGTACAATTTTAAAAATTTCATAATATTTTTCTTCGAACATAATAATTTAACAAGATGACATTCAAAACTTGATCTCTTATTTAATCATAAAAGTGTTACAATTTTTTCCAATATTAATTAATATTTAAATCACTGTTCTTAAAAGAACACTCATTACATTAATATTACTATATTTACCGAGAAAAATATACTCGTAATATGAAAAACTGGCATTCTATAATTCTTTACATGCATAATATAGAATACGATATAAATAAATAAGTTAGTTGGTTCATTATATTTTCATTCAAATCATTACAGGCTACAGCTAAATTAAAAAATATATGAATCATTTATATATAAATATAAATGCTGGCTAATTTATAAAAAATAAAATAAATTTATTTAAAGCGAGGCTATTATATTATATAAATGTGTAATATTTATAATAATTGATACTAATTAATGACTAATACATTATAGGTACATATAATAAACTTTATGACTGTTTATTTTCATATATTTTACGCAAATTGTATATCTTGTATGATGTATATTTTAATTATAATATAATATAACAATTCAATAAAAATTTAACATAATTATTCATAAACATATAAAAAAAACTTAGTACCTACTATTTTTAAACTAATATTTTCTCAGAAAATAAAGTGGTTTGTAAATATTGTTTTCGGTATTATTGTTTCAACGGGCGCTATGAGCTGGAAAGTCGTTTATGTAAATTTGAAACAAAATCAACGAGATTCCTTATTTTTGGCGGTACCGCTGTTACTGATGGAATATTACTATAACTAGGGGTGTGCGGAAAAGATACGTTTTGGTGTGAGAGAAATCATAAAGAATACTACCACTGTGTATATAATGCTACGTATAATTTTACATATATAATATATTAGAGCGAACAAAATATGTAAATATTTAAAGGGGAAGCAAGAACGTCGGTTATGATACCTCGTTTTGGGTTAAACGCGAAAAATATGCTAAGATCACGGAAGTTATCCAGATGCGGACCAAAAGAGAATTGAATAAACGGAATACTTTCGCCTACTCTACGTGATATTGCACCTCCAGAAAATCTGAAATGAACTCGCACACACATATACACTATACGCAGTTGAAACACATAAATCACACCGCAACCGAGATTTGTTTTATTTTAATATAAAATACATGAAAAATCGTATATACGTATGTATGGTGTATATATTTAATATTATTTTTCGTTATATTCAACGAAAATTTTAAAAGAACATTTTTCATTACCATATACTCGTATATATTTTTTCATGCATATCTCAAACAAAATTATAATTTTGTTTAGTTGTCATAATAAAATATAATTATATAAAATTGTATTTTTATTTGTTTACAATCAACTATTTAATCAATATACTTAATTTCTGTATGAATACATTACATAACATAATACAATTTTTCGATTAACCAGAAATCCTTATTCACAATAATAAAACATATTATTTATTTTTTTATAACGATAATCAATAGGCGTTTATAGATTATTCAAAACTCTATAAACAAAGCAAAAAAAACGACCCGAATCAATTGTTTAAAAACCTGACAACAAAATAATCATCATTCTAACGATGATTCTTTCTTTTTATTATTGATATAAAAATAATATTATACGTTTTTTTTTTTTTTTAATCTTTTGTAAATTAGAATTGAATGGATCTTAATCCACCAGCTATACTGCTTTATGAAGTGTTTTACGTCTATTTTAAAAATGTTATTCCTTTTATTTAATATAATACGAATATAATAATTATATTTTTATCCTCGTAGATCTCTATTTTCTATTATAGTAAATATTACAACAATAAATCCTCAATACAATTATAAAATACAAAGACAGTGTTTAAAAATTATTTTTAGGAATTTATAAATCTTACAAAATATAATTATAATTAAAAAAAATAACCAGTTTTAAAAGGTATATAATATATAAAACATATTTAGTATACATTTTATCAACAAAAATATTTAATTACATATATATATATTTAAGTACAATTTTAAATTTTACCATAATTTATATATACAGGTATATTAATATATAATAATATTTATATATATAATATATATTTTAATAATATTTATTAATTATAAATTCAGACTCAAAGTTATATTTAATTCAAATAAAACGTTATATTTAAAATTACTAATTTAATTTAATTTAAAAAAATCAAATGTCTAATTTATTATTTATATTATATAATGTCTAACTAATTTTACTCCAAACACACTCGTTTAAACCACTATAAAATTAATAAAATAATATAAATTTCCTTCCTTTTACAAAGGTCGTTATTTCGAATGTCATTCACAACCAACTGCATATTTTCACAGATGAAAATGTGGAAAAAACACGTAGCCAAGACCAATGACCCAAAGGTATGCGACTCGAAATGGAATCCATCTGAATTCAAGAGAAAAATTCGTATATACAAGTAGAACTTTATAAATCACTATTAACGGACGGAGGCTGTTTTGTATATTATGAACAAGCTGACGATGTTAGGAGTAGTGAGAGAAAGAGGAATGAGAAGCAATATTAGCAAAACTTGGGTGAAACGTATTGCTCCTTTCCGGACTGAAGTAAGTCCGATTTGTCTTCTTGTAACGCTTCCCCTTTTATATAAAGAAATTTAACAATATTTCACATCGAAATTGCACACACTTACAGTCCCAAGAGGTTAAATCAAATTTTAAAACCCAATGTATTTATCTTTACTCATATATACAGCAAAGTAGCTATAACATGTAATACAAAATTGTGTGTGATATGTGCCATAACCAAACGTCAAGTCATGAACATGAATTATTTTATAACAATATACTAATATATAATAATTTTCATAGATTTCATTATAGGACAAACCATTGTAAAAAATAACGCTGTCCTTCCTATATAAATTATTAATGAATGCGATTGTAATTATTTCTCGTTTGAACTCATTTTTTTATTATATTATTTCATATTTGATAATATTTAAATTATGAATCTACTCAATTATCAAAAATAAACATAGATATATACATTCATAAACATCAATAATAGATCAATTAAAGACAACATTTTAATGCATTAACTTTTAAGGCTATACGTGTATAAATAATAATATCATACATTAAAATAATAATATATTAGGCATCAAAATGCAAAATGGTTTCTTATAAAACTCTAAATTAAGTCAATATATTAATTCGGATTAATTTTACATTAACCTATATTAATTAATTCTAACAATACCAACATTATAAAAAAATTCTATGAACCATGATTTTAATTTTTAATCATACAATAGATACGACTTTTAATAAGTTTTTTATAATAATAAATAACTCGTCAGTTCTTTATATTTATATATAATGTATAGATCACACGTTGACACATTTGACCTTGTAACTAAATTATTAAAAATTACGACATTTTTACAATTTAAAGAAACCCCATTTATAAAACTTAAAATTAATATATTATAGTTTACAGCGTATTATATTATTTTTAGATATTTTTATAAATTAATCAAAATATAAACACATGAAATATAATTGATGTTTATATTATAGTTAAAAAATAAGAAATAATCTAATGATTTGTTAATTAAACCTTTAACAGACGTCAGCAAATAATGATGATTATTGTAGTTTGTACATTGTCGATGTTATTAATATAAAAGATTCTAGCGTAATTATTAGTATTGGACAAATATAACGAACAAGACAATTAACAGATAAACCAAGTGAATTTAAACAATCAGAGTAACTAATAAAATCGACTAGACAGGATACGATATTATGATACGAATGGAATACGAGTACTGGAGTACACAATTAAATAATTAATTAATACTTATCTATATAGATATTTTTTTCATTATAAGAATAACAATTAATGTTATATTCGCAAACTAATTTCAAAAACAATTAATTTTTAAGTATTTACGTGATACATGGTAAATTAATATGAAAAAAATTAAAAATAAATACAACTATCTTGATTATGTACAGATGTTAATACTTAATTTACATAGAAATGGCGTTAAAATGTCGATTACAACAAGCTGTCCAGCGAACCCCAAAAATAGAATGTATATGTATGTATGTATGTATGTATGTGTGTATGCATGTATGTATGTATAGGATACAAGTATATATAAACATTAGCCTTTGGAATATTAATTAATTTTTGCGGTTAATAATTAACTTTATAGATTCTAATCAATTACTAACGTAACTACATAATTTGATTTGAGTAGTTATTAGTTGAGTACTGCAGTTATAAAAATTTATTAACAATTAACAATTTAGCGCACATTTTGGCAATATAAAAATTAATAAATAAATATTTATCACAAATAATTATTATCTCTAACGAATATGATATTTACTTATAATGAAACAATATCAGAAATAAGTACAATAAGAAGGAGTTATTATTTATTTTTGTTTAATATTCTGCAATGAAGGACGGAATTGTAAAATGAGTATTTGTTTTTCAACTTCCTATGTACACATTAAGTTCCACTTTATTCTCGTATTACTTTACAAATTGTTTATTTTCTTCTTTTGTTTTCAATGGTTACACTAAGAAAAAATATGATGAATTCACAATTTGGCACAAATAAAAATATTATACTATGAAACAAATTTAAAATAATTACTTATGAAAAGATTTATCTTTTACACGACATATCAGAATTCAGAATATATATAACATAAAACACAAATAAATATACTCATAAAGTCATAACTCATAGAAAATAAATATTAACCTATATTATAATAGGTAATAGGTACTAATAATTCTATAATTAAGTTTTAATTTATAACAATTAAAAAACATATTTGTATCAATACAATAATTTAAAAAATTAGTTTTCAATTATTTATAAAAAAAAAAAACTAAAAAGTATCTATAAATAGCATAATATAACTGTATTTAGAAATTAGAAATATGACAAAATATTATTACACTTAATATATAAACTAAAACTGGCAGAATATCAAGTATCAACACATATTAACTAAAATAAAATGTTATAAAGATAACATAAGTTATGAATTACAATATATTATTTTTTTAAATGTGTCATCAAATTAATTTTAATAAAATTGAATCATATTTCAGAAATGAAACATGAACATACTTAACTAATAAAAAATAAATGTGAAATGATAAGGATTAGGTACATTTTTAAAATTCAAAATTACAAATTTTTATATTTTATCCGTAATTAGGTATTATATAAAATTGTGTAAACACTTAAATATTATAATACATTTAATTAGAAAACTAAAAATTGATTAATTAGTATTAAATAGAGGTATAACAAAAACTTGAAAAGTTGTTATTATGACTCTTATTACAAGAAATACATTATAAAATAATTAATTTTTAATTTTTTACTAATTCCTTTAATGTCATTTAATTATTTCTACTATTGCTAATAACTACATTGTTATATAAATTATAGTACAAAATATAACTATGAAAATATATAAGTAGCAATCAATAAAGTAATAATAATAATGTATCTGCACTATCTGCTACATTTATTTAATGGTAAATAAACACTTAATAGATCATTATGAAAATAATATATAATCACATAATTATAAATTACATAATATTAGTTATAGTTATATAAATTATTTAACATTTTTGCAAGTTATAATACATAAATTATTTCAATAAATATTATTTAATAATTAACTATATTTTTTAGGCGATTCTGAATTAATTAATATTTAATAAATTTCTAATATATATATTAGTTATATACATAGGCATAACTAAGTAGGGGCTTCGGGGTCTTTAGCC
Source organism: Tetraneura akinire (assembly GCA_021307375.1). Lineage (NCBI taxonomy): Eukaryota > Metazoa > Arthropoda > Insecta > Hemiptera > Aphididae > Tetraneura > Tetraneura akinire. Next base: position 13,985,477 of record JAIUCT010000008.1, on the reverse strand, counting down.
CCCCTAATATTTTCTATAGTCCTCCAAACTAATATATACGTAGTGATAAATAATATAATTTGGGAAAGGAAAAATAATAATCATTATTAGACAAAAAGTAATTTTATTCATTATTTTAATGGAATATGTTTACATTAGAAAGCTTATTGTTGAATATAAATATAATGAAAACGTCCTATAACTATAAGTTTAAATTTAATTATTTTTATAATTGTCTATTAATATATATTATTATTATTTATTATTATTATACGACCGTGGTATATTTAATGATTTTCAATGATTATATTTAGATTGTATTATCTATTGTTAATATAGTGCATGTGTAGGTACCTACGAATACATTGTACATTATATTATATCAATTTTATTATTTTTATTTTGTTCGTATATTTATATTTGTATGACTATTTGAATAACGACCATTATACATTTATATATTATATCAATAATATAGTTAATACTTCAAATTATTATTATACTATTCAATTTCAACTTCAAATTCAAAATCAATTCAAAAAATTGATGAAAATTATTTTCCAAATTGATTTAAACTTATGCAAGTTGGATTAATATTGCCTATTATAACTTTATAAGTTCTGCTTCTTGTGAGCGCTCATTTTCTGTTATGTCAGTTTTACATATTATAAGAAACAATTTTTAAGTGGGTTTGCTACAACTACAAAAGATAGACTATTATATTTATAATAATTAATAAGTATATTTTAATTTATTTAAGGATTAATATTAATAAATATACATATTTAACAAATTTAATAATATTCCAATTTTAATTACCTATGTATTAGTGTTGTAAAATCTATATTTCTATAATATACAAATATGCATATAATTATAATTATATATATATATATATTATATATATATATATATATATATATAATTATAATATATATAACTTTTAATATATATATATATATATATTAAAAGTTATATATTAATTATAATATAAATTAATAAATGCACTAATGTTTAATATGTAATTATTTGTACCTATATACTTATATCCTATACAGGACAATATTCGAAAAGAGTAGGTACTTAAGAAGAATTTAATTGTTAGGACTCTAGCCCCCCTAACTTAATGTTCTAGTTACGCCTATGGTTATATAGGTACCTAACTTATATAAATAATTTAGAAATTACTAACAAAAACAAATGCCTATGAGCTATGAAGTGAACTACACTGTAACTAAAATTGATCGATTTAATTGTATAGTTAAATTAACTATGCAAGTAAACTATGTGTATACTGTATATAATTTAAAATTAAACAATTTTTATAATTTTACAGTTAAATTTTAATGTTCACATATGATTTTGAAAATTAAAAATATAACTAATCATAAATTGTTAGGTTGGCTAATTTTAAATTGCTATAAATCTAATATCTATATTATTTAAATTATAAAATATAATAGATATTATTTTAAACATAAAAGAAATTTTAATAAATTTAAAATATTATTTTGTATATAGATACTCAAGATACATCAAAAATCAATAGACTACGTCATTTTCTATTTTTTTAAATTATATCCCTGGTTTTATTTAAAAATGTGTACTTTCTTATCAGAGTAAATTTGTAATAATTACAGTCATAATTATATACTTATTATGTACCTAATTAATAATATTTTATGATTAGAAAAATAATTACAAAATATTTAAATGTCTGCATCAATATTATGATTATTACTAAACTACCTTAAATATATCACGTTAACACTAATATTATAAATATACTTGATGAAATTATTAACTAATTCAAATTAGTCAATTAAATTTAAATCCAGCACCTACTAATAATGAACTACTATTTATCAATATTAATTATTATTATTATTTATTTATTCAATAATGAATATAAAAAAAATATATATTTAATATATTATGATAATAATAATAATAATAATATATGCAATTATGAATTACAGTGAAAGCTTAATAAAACATTTAATAATAATAATAATAATAATAATAAATTATGAAGTACCTAGGTACCTAAAAATAAAATAATATATTAATGGTCATCTAAGGCTTAATATTAAGTGATAAACACTTATATACAATTATTTCACTTTTTAATTTATTTATACTTTCATAATTATAATTGTGATTGTCGACAATTTTTCAAATATTTTCATTGTAGACAAATAGATAAATTAACTTGATTTTATTGTTAATTTTAAGTATAATACATTATGGCCTTATGGGTATATAGCTAAATCTTACAAACATCATAAGAACCAACAACTTGACTATTCAAAAATTAATTCAAGTCTGCATTATAAAATATTTATTAATAGTTACTCACCAACATATAAGAAGATCCGGCGGCAGCCACAGGCCTTTGCTCTTCACTTTCTGCACAATCATCAGCCATGCCTAATTTCTAGTTTGCAAGCTGAAGAAAAAACAAAATACTAATTATTATAAACAGAAACCGTAAACAAGAAAACTTGGCACAAACACAAACTCGTATTATGTTTAAATGTTGCTTATTGTTCAATTTGTTGGTACTCACCAATTACCATAAACCATGGAGATGGAGTACGCAATTTCGTATTTACATTTAACCAATGTATAAACACGTCATGATCACTATTCGTTACACATATTTATTCTCAGTCGCGTCTAACAAAAAAAAAAAAAATTAATAATTTAAAAATTTTCTCAACAGTATTTTAAAATTTATTTTTTTCAAATATCTAACCGACAACCGTCGAATTCGTATTCGAAACGAATTGTGACAATAACAATACAACAATAATAATAATAATAATAATAACAATAATAATAATAATAACAAATAACAATAAAATAATATAATATTTCGCGTGCAATCAACAGGTCATGATAAGGAGATAAAAAATAAAAATAAAAATACATACAACACGTATTATAGCCGCACACTGCACAGTGTGACCGTGCGCGCGCATCGACGTGTGGGTTGAGCCGGTTTTTTACAGCCAGACTCGAGACGAGACACGAAAGATTTTAAAAATGTTTAAATACGATAAAATAGGTGTTTTGCTTCCAATATTTTACATCCATTTATTTTTCTTATTTCTCTGTATGTGTAATACTACTGCATAATGCATACGTTTGATATTTTCAGATTTCCACCACCACAATAATATAATTTATTACATTAACATATTATTATTAAAATGTTATACGTACCTATATGGTTTACAGTATAAAATTATTAATGTTTGTAATAATAATCTTTATTAGTTAAAAAAATTTCAGAATTGACACAATTTACGAGTAATAGAAAAAAATTGAGAGTAAACTATATGTTTTATCTTTTAGTTATGTAATATATTTTGTATTTACAATTGTCAATTATTATGAAAAAATATATACCTATATATATTTTTTTTTTATAAGTAATAATTTTAATTTTTAGATTCTGAGCAAAGCGAAGAATGCGTTGAGTTTTAAAATTACGTATAGAATATTTTTTTTTTTTTTTTTATACATATGAATTCACGATTTCAAATAGTAAAAATGGTCAGATTTATCACGAATGAGGTTATGCCTTCGATAAAAAATTACATTTAGTTGGTACCTACTTTATTTATATAATTTTTATAATTTCTTATTCATTTTTTTTACAAGTTAGACAAAACTATTGAAAATGTGAAAAAATCGTGGAAACTATATAATTTTAAAATATTATTAAGAAATATAAGTCATAGTCATAGGTATATATTTACTGTCATAAAGATTTGAAAATGTTATTGAGTATTCACATAAATATTTTAAGCATGCATGATACAATTTTGGAATTTAGGTATTGTTACTTCAATTCTAAATATAAGATTAAACCTATTTTATTAGATATATCATATAGGTATATTATATAATATATATATTATATTATATCAACATTTTAATGTTTAATCAGTAAGTTTATATCTGACAAAACTTCGATTAGAATCATTTTTTCAAAAACGATGATTTCTTGATTTTCGTCGTTTTTAAAATCTTAATTATAAAATACAACACTATCCCATGGTGGTGTGTATGCACCAGACGTCATTATCACGGGGGGCGCCAAAATCCCTTCAATAACATATATATATGTATATAATATTTAAAATTAAAAATCTGAATTTTGCAATTATAAATTAAATAATTTTGGTTTGATGTGCGATTTTTTTTTTTTTTTTTTTTATTCTGAAGACATTTTTATTACCAGAAATAATGCTTCGATTTTCACGAAAAGGATATGTTTTTGGTTGGAAAGTGGATATAGTTGGTACTTTATTTAAGTCATTTTTCGAATTTCTCAAAATTGACTCTAAGCAGTAGAAAAACGATAAAAAAATGACGAAAAAAAGGCATTTTTCACGAAAACCGAAATTTTGACGAATTCAATTTCAATATTTCTCGATAACTCAGGCAATTTTGAAGATAGAGACTTGAAAATTTATTGGGTGTTCACATAGGTACTATATATATCAGGTAAAATTTTGGATACAGTTTTTTATTTTTTTTTTTTTTTTATGTTGAAGGGGTTGACACCGGGTACTAATTTTCCTAGGCACGGCCCTGAACACATATATAATAAAACCTAATAATATTAACTTAACTACATGTATTATAAAATAATTATAATTTTTTCGATAAGTACAAAATAAAACAAAAACCATTTTTCGTCTATGCCTCGAACTTTTTCACATACAAATATAACGAAACGAATATTTGCATATACAAAAAATTTCCATTTATTTATTTTAATGTATTATTTTAAAATATCTAAATTTAAATTACCAATAAAGGAATCTACTAAACATTTGGATTTGGTACATATAAGATACATTTATAATAAAATATATTTACAGATAATCATATGGGACAAGAGAATAGAGAAATAATGATGGAGTAGATGAAAACTTATCCTTCCAAAATCATACCAATTTATCCCAACAATTTTCTTTGTAATACATAATAATTAATATCCAATCTAATGAAATCTTAGTCCTAGAAGAGAAACATAAAATGAAGATTTCATTATTTGTATTTTACCTTATGCGCTCGATGCTCGAATAACTTATAAAATTATAAATAATACAAATTTAACATAGTATCAATCGCTTTTAAAATATGTGAATTCAAATGAAACTTGTCATTCAATGGATTATTAATTTTTTTAAATTTATTTATTTAAACATACCTATATTTTTTCACTTGTTTTAATATCCCTCTACCATAAGCATAACACGCTTACCAAATTTATAAATCATCCCCATGAGTGTGCTTACTGTGAAAACATTTCAGGCAATCATAATAATTTTAAATTATTATTATTATTATTACAAACAGTGTTGAAGATTCACTTTTTGGCGAATGTAACACTTCTCACTTCACTAATTAAAAATACAACTCCGGTATAGTATTGCATTCGTTCGCGGTTACTGGTTAGTAGTTACTCCCTACGGGACCATATTATTCAGCCCGACTTTGTCAATTTGTTCCATAACATCACTGTGCAGGATATACTGTGTACGTTATATTAAATATTTCAATATGATAAATTCAAAGTGAAAACTAAAAATTTTAGTTTTAACATTATGAAACAAAGTTTAAAAATATTACCTTTTAAAATTATTATTATTTACACTTAGAAACGAGCTTAGAAATTAACAAAAAAAACATTGAAGTAGTTAAATTGCATACCCATAACGCCGTTTCAACAAATATTTGAAATAAATTTAACCATTATCATTATTATTATAATTTAACTTAATCTTAATTTTTTTTTCAAATATTCAATATTATTATAAAATATTGAGTTTTAATATTCGATAAAACCACTCAAATACTCAATTACTTATAATTGAAATTAAATTATAAAAATTATTTAAATAAAAATATATGCAATAAATTGTAATAACGTTTAATAAATTATATACTTACAATTCTGAATAAAATAATTAATAAATAAAGTTATCCGTGAAATATTAAAATCGATTTCGCCATTTTTTGTTAGTTTTTCCTACCGCATGTCCGTGTAAGCTCAATTTGAGCTAACCGGAAACATATTATGCTATTCGTAAAAATCGGAGTATTATTTCTGGTAGAAAAAATGTTTATAAACATAATATAAAAACAAAATGAGACATATATTATTGTAAAACCAATACAATCATCGATCAGAATCTTAAAATTAATTTCGTCAATTCTAGATTTTGGAATACAAATACGAAATACCCATTCAAAAGCATGGACGACATAACCGTGGTTAGGTGTTTATAAAAAAAGAAAACTATGGTCATTACTTCATTAGTCATTTGCAACGTTTATAGACCTAAACCTTGCTACTTGCTAGGACATAGACATAGTAAAAGTAAATGATTGAAACTTGGAAAATCACAAACTAAAAATAATATATTATTTGGTTGGCTAAAATTATCGAACATCCATGGAAATCAAAATCATGACGACAAGGACAACTGATATATGAAAATATTCAAACTGTAATTCATGGCATATTATAATATATTATTTATATCCTTGGTATTTACAATTTAGACAGTATTTACCATTTAGCATGTGAACTTTTGCAGAGGTTATCCGTTTGTTTCTGTAATAAAAACGGTTTTCATTTTCCGTCATTCACTGTCGCTCTCTGTAATTGTTTTTTGATTATCGATCGATTGTTTCGGCCAACGTTTAAGTACAGATATTTTTTTTTGGAAAAGTATATTTATTTTTGTAAATAAATATAAACTTTAACGAGCGTGTGATAACCGAAACCCAAATCGACCGACTTGTTGGTAGTAAACAATGCGTATTGAAAATTCCTGCGATTTAATATTTTCAATAATTTAGGGTCAAACAAACGACATACCTAATGAATTATTTAATGGATAATTTAGATAAATTTGAGCTTCAAGATAGTACACAATTGTCCTCGGTGCCTGTAAACGGTACGCAGAACAACGTTGAACAACAGCAGTACACTGATGAAAACATAGACATTAAGGATGTAAGTACCTATCTCTGAATGACTTTTTTACTATCGGATAGTGTAAACTATCAACAAATAAATTCAATTCGGCTAATAGATATTTCATATTAGATACATTGGAAATCACATACTATGTACTTTTATTTTATTTAATTAATATACCTACTGTACTTACCTAATTGGTTTATAATATAAGTAATATAAAGTTAGGATTAATCAATATAATATATATCACTATTAATTTCTGAAATAATACACTTGACCAATTGTATTTATAGTAATATTTACCTAAATATAAATTATAAAAACTTTAAACTACAAAACTTATATAAAATTTCATTTTTTAATTATAATATGGATTCGTAACTACAATAAAAAAATAAATATGTACCTACCTATTGTATGACAAAAAATAAAATATAAAATCACGACCAAAGAAGTTACCCATTGGCCGTTACTTAATTAAACTTAAATACTAATTATTTAAAAAATTGTTTTCAGTTATTAGCACAGTTAATCCCTAAAGTAGATCAGAATATAAAACTAGACAAAGATGTAGAAAATGTATTGTTAGAAATATCAAATGATTTTATTGACGAATTGATCAAAGCAGCATGCAAGTTGGCCAAACATAGAAAATCAAAAATTGTTGAAGTTAAAGATGTTCAAATGTACTTAGGTAAATTGATATTTATATTATCAATTCATCTTAATATTTATTAAAATATATTGGTTAATAAAAGACATATTCTTGAAATTGTAAAAATATAATGGAGAAATTTTTATGAAACATGTAATAAATAATGAATTAATTAAATTTTTTATTTTCAGAACGTTATTTGAATATGTGGACACCTGGTTTTGAAATGAATGAATCACGACATACATATAACCAACCTTATCATAAGACTGAAGCTCATAGACATAGAATGGCAATCGTTAAAAAATTTAGAAAAAAATACTAATTTAAATATTTTTTTTATATACCTACGTTTAAATATCAATATTTATTATTTTCAGTTGCTTGTATAATATTTCTGAGTTTAATGTAAATGTAATACAATTCTATTATAATAAAATTCATACATAAATACTAACTTTTTAAATTATTTTACATATTCTATACAGCTAGAAAACTTCATAAATTTAATTGAATTCTATTTAACATTATATGACTAATATATATATTATATATGACTAATATACTAATATAATATATCTTTAATAATTATTAGGGCTGGGATTTTAATGCCCTAAAAAACCTCAAAAAATGCATTAAAATTATATTTATTATAATTAAAAATTGGAAAAAAATTTTTAATTATATTACATTGTGTATTTTTTTGATTCTTTTTTTAATAGTATATTGTACGCTGTTAATTGTACAGTTCTGTTTTACTTCTGGTTTATTAATCATTCACTCTAAAATAATTTAAAAAAAAAAAATGTTTATATTTTAACTTGTTTTTGCTGGTTTTTATTACTAACCTGTACAATAATACATAATAGATTAATAGGTATATAATGGCTATAATTTTCGGGGAAAAACCTAGCTATGATAAAAAAATTTTCGACGATACTATAAAAAAAGTATATTATATATTTATACATATAATTTAATATTCGTTCCGTCGGTAGTTTGTGAAAGTCTATTGTGAATCGCAACAACTTTCGTTCATTTTATGAAGAAATTGTGAAAAATGCTCTAAAAACTAATAAAATGCACTAAAAACATCAAAAAATGCATTTAAGTTTAATTTTGTCAAAAAATGCAAAAAAAAAAATTACTTTAAAATAATCAATATCACCCAAAACACATTTTATACATATGGACCAACGTTTCAAAACACCAGAAAAAATGATGCATTTGCATCAAAATCCCAGCCCTAATAATTATGTTAAATAATAAGTTATGTGCGTAAAAGAAAAATATAAATGAAAACCTAAATCTGATTGATTTTTTTAATTAGGTTAAATTAAATATTTATTTGCCATTTTATACACCAACATTAAAACATAAATCCCCACAGGATATTAAACTAGTACTTCACATATTTCTACGAACTTATTTATGACAAATGAGTATTTATAATTATTAATTAATAACGTACTTCTGCATTAATTAAAATTATAAAGGATTTATAGTCAAAATTATTATTACTTTCTACTTGCGAAATAAAAAATATTAATAAAAACCAGCAAAAAGAATAGTAATGGTATTCTGTCATTGAGAAATTAAATCATTTTTTCACAAAATTTCTGTATTATTATTACAGTAATTTAATGTTTTTGTTACAATATTATTTGTTTTTTAGGCTACTTATTTAGCTACATTACACTTAACATAATTTTTTTTTTTTAATAAAAAAACAATACATATAACTGAAACAAAAATTAATTTATCAACAATTAAATAAGTTATTAAGCAATACATTATTTTTCTTTTATAGCGTAGAAATAACATATAATTTACGCCATGGTACTACATAATATGTTGATGAATTATAATTAAATCACATCTTCCAAAGATAATAAAATCATCTTAAATAATTCGTTAGTCTCTTCAGAATTAATTGTCACCAAGAAATCCAAATTATTTATTTGTGACGATAGTCCTAAAAATAAAGCTAATTTTGTTGCTAACGGATTCTTTTCTTCTACAACTGTATCATTATCTGGTTGCATCTAAATAAAAATGAATAGTATGAATATTTTATACTTTTAATAAAATGTTTAAAAAATTAACTTACTTTGTCAGCAGTGAGTTTATGAACCAAACCATCAGATTCCAAATAAAATATTGAAAAGCCATCATACCACCTTAAAAATGGAAAATAAAAATATATTACTTAAGGGGAACAGAAGCGGCTATTTAATAAGGGGTTACATTTTGCAATTTATACACATGGTTTGAATTAAATAGTACAGATGTACTAATAGCGATGTCTCAATATTCAATAAAAATATCATTCATTTGAAATCTATTCGTAGATTTCTCTTTTCAAGATAACTGTTTGATCGATTTTAATAATTCTTTTTTTATTAGAAAAATGAGAAAATTCTCCAGGGTGGCTAGTAGTAGCTTGATTATCATTTTTTTTTTTTTTTATATAATTTAAAATAATTGAATTACAAAATGTTAATTTTTTTAAAAAATTTAACATCAAAATATTAATGGAAGTATATAAAATTCAAAAATTTAGTAATTAGCCCCCTTAGAGAATGTGATCCTCTATCTAACAAAAAATAAAAAAAATTCAAAATCCGTTCGGTGTAGACCTTGGAAATAGTAATCAAGTTTTAGAGTTATAAACATAGGAAGAAAAATCGTTACTATTCCCCTTAATAAATTATTTTATTGGTAAATTGTTTATTGAATAAATATTAATAAATTAATTATAATATATATTTATAATTTTATAAGAAGAGTTCTTGTGGATATTATATATTAATAAATAAATAAAAACCCAAGTCCACAAAAAATTTACTTTATTATTTTAGTAAATATACGTATTTTGACAACGATGTTATCATCAACAGTAGTTGAAATACGTATGTACTAAAATAATAAAGTAAGTTTTTTGTGGACTTTGGTTTTTATTTATTTATTAATATATATTTATACTTCATAGTCACAGAAAAAGCTGCACATGGTTATAACTTATAACAGTTGCAGCTTTTATCAACCTTAGCGCTACATACGATATGGTAAACCATAGACTACTTTAAAGAAAGTATATGAGTTAACTGAGAATGCGAAGCTTACAAAAATCATCAGATTGCTACCAAGAAATAGAAGATTTATATATTACTGTAGAACAATAAAAGTAGATGGAGAAGACAAAATAAGGGATTGCCACCAGGGAGCGTACAAGCACTAATTCTATTTAATATAATACATAGATATACTAATGATCAACCGATTGGGAAAAAAGCACTTCATACATGCAGATGACCTCGCTATTACAACTCAAGGCAAATCATTTAAAGACGTGGAAGAGAATCTTGAATCTGAATGTTACACTTAACGCTATGGAGGAATATTACAATAACTACTATCTTAAACCAAACCCAGCAAAAACTAAAATAATTGGTTTCTACCTATGAAATAGAAACACTGAATGGAAATTGAGAGTTAATTGGCAAGGCATAGGTGAAGAACCAAAATACCTAGGCGTTAAACTAGATCAGGCCCTGACATTTTGAAGTCACTGTCAAAATAGAAAAATAAAAATAAGTACAAGGAACTGCTCCCTGCATACTGAAACTGATAAGTTCTCACTCGGATGCAGACCCTCAAGTCTTAAAACGACAGCTCTAGCATTATGCTATTCAACAGGTGAATATGTGTGTACTGTATGGAAAAACTCTCAACACACGCCAAGAAAGTAAATGCCTTAAATATACCTAACCAATAGAATAATTAAATCAGAAAACTAAATTATCAGAATTTAAAAAATAATATATTGCTGTATTCAGGAGATCCTGAATGGAACTTGGTAAAGAAAGAAGCTGGATTTAGAGCTGTAATATGACCCCTATATTGACCTATATTGGGGAACTTCTGCTCTACTATGTATTTGTCATTTATTTATTTTTGAATTTTATCACTGCTGAACATCCCACCATTTTATACATTCTATATTTCTATTTTTTTGGTGCTGCTCACGGACCCTATACGAAATATATATAATATATATACACATGAAAAATTATATCAGGCTTATGGCTTCTAACTAGTCCTAAAGGCAATTGATTTATCTATAAAATTAACTACTACTAACAACTCATTTCCTTGAATTTAGTCCAATGCTGTCATCACAGTCTTTATTTTATTTTTATGGGATTACCTATATATTAAGTGATTATAACAATTTACCCCGAAAAAGCCAAGGAGGGGCCCCCTGGGGACATCCTTGACTATAGAAAGATCAATTCCGTATGGACCATATGTCCAATATAATTCATTCATTCATTTCAGGATCTCCTAAATACAACTATATGTAATTTTTTTTAATATCTAATCAAAAATAAAAAAAGTTAATACCTACCTACATTAAATATAAATTATTTCTTAATTATTTTTTAGACATTCTATATAATTTTAAAATATATTTAAATATACCTAATATGATTTAATACATACGATTCAACATTTTCTTTTATAACTTGCTCTAAGTCCCAAAGTCTGAATTTCCAAAACTGAAAAAAAACTTTCATTCCTGTTATTCCTTTGATTCTCCAGCGGACTTTAATTGTTCCTTCTTCTGGGTGTTTGGTTATCTTTAAAATATCAAATTTTATAAATGCATATTTTATATGACCCATCAAACGCAATATTGATATTGTTGTCATAAAATACTGCAAGCCCCTGAACACGAATTAAATAAATATTACTTTAATATATATGTTCAATGTTTTTTTATTAACTTACACATGACGTGATCCTCTGATATTGTTTTCAAATATTAAATTTCTATGAAACAGAGAAAAGTCCACATTTTCTTTAAACATTTTTGGCAACTAATAAGAAAAATTATGTCAAAAATAAAAATTAAATGTCAAATAACTCTATTTATATTAAAACCTTAAACATTGAATACTTGCACTATCAACTAATCTGTCATGCATAAAATTAAGTTGTTCCAAACTCGGTAGTCCTTTGGAATTCGACAACTTTTTGTTATCATCACAGGAAGCGGATTCATGAGAAACATCTGGTTTGGTCATAGTGCTTTTTAATTTTGTTAAGGATGGAACAGAATTTTTGTTGTTAGAGTGTTTATTAAACCATTCAACTGCAGCCATTGTAGAGTGTTTATCTTCGACACAGTACAGTGGTGAGTGACAGAATAAACTGTTGGCATAGTTGAATTTGTAGTTCTTTTCGGCCTAAAAAAAAAAAAACAAAACAAAACAAAGTTTTCCTTGTCGAGATACGTATAAAGAAAAAACATCCCGGGCTTGTGACTTTTCTCACCCATAATTATAGCTGTTCGTACCTGCAATTCGGTCGAATGCTGTTGAACAGTGTCGGATAACAAATGGCTGCTGTACAATGAAGTCTTGGCCGTGCCCAACAAATACTGATGACCGTTTCCAATTTTAGTGCAAATCTTGCGTACCGCGTTGGCCATGTTTCTACAACAAAAATTCAACTTACAACAAACGCACTACGGTTGATTAGTTTGAATGGGTGAAATGCGTTATTTGCTGAACGGTTATTGCGTTCTTGGAATTTAATCAAAGTACATTGGAAAACGGACAATTAATAAGTAGGGCCGGCACGGAAAAATGAAATATAAATAATTTATCTTCCTGCGTTAAAAACTTCGACTGATAATAGTTATCAAGTTTGCAATGCCGTGTACAGAATGATAAAAAAGGACAAATGATAACAGTATTTCAATTTTCAAGACCTCAAACGTTGTAGTAATTTTTGCATTTTTGGCGCCATCCGACGTTACATACCTATTAGGATTAGCAAATAAAAATATGAAATATTCATGGAGAAATTCGACCGTGTGAATGATAGATTATCTTATAGTTGTATATATAAATATAATATAGATAAAAATAATCCAGCAATTATAAATTATAATTTAATTTTTGTTACTAAATTCAAAATTGGTGTAGTCCTATTTTTAAGGTATTAAATATTAAAATTGTATGTAAATTAAAATATGTTTTTATTTAGAAATAATATTGTCATAATTTGTTATATATTTAATATTTATGAATATTGAGTCGCTGTCACCTCTCAAAATAATTAATTTTCATTGTACAAAATATATTTTTAATTATAAGTCAAGTGTGATTAATATTTTTAAGTAAATTATCGGGTGTCTTTTTCTTGTTTTACAACACTATTAAGGGGATTTGATGAGTCGATTATCTTTCTCTGTTTAACACATATAAAAAATAGGGATCTAGATGTTTTCTACTTTCAATGTTACGATCGATCTAGTTATGCGATAAGAGATCTGAAAATGGATTTGAATTCGTTAGAAAGTCTACTTTATATCGACTTTCCCAATTTTTCATTTTTTGTCCTAAATACTTCAAAAATTGAATATTTACAAATTTTTAACTAAAATTTATATGAGAAGAAAATTTAAAAAAAAACTAGGAGTCGTTCCAAAGTAGACTTTATAACGAATTCAAATCTATTTTCAGATCCCTATCTTTTATATATGTTAGACAGAAAAAGAAAATTGACGCTTGGAATCCCCTTAATATAAAAATAAAACAATATTATTAAATTGTTTTGTATGTAATGTATTTTAAAACTAATTAAAACTTAATTTTTAACAACTTTGGTTCTAGATATAAAGTAACACTAAAATATATAAATGTATGACAAACCAAATTTTATTATAATTTTACATAGGTATTTTACATGCATTTTATTTCTTTAAATAAGTATTAATAAATTTAATTACAATTTTGAAAAAAATAAATACAATTATCAACTGTACTGTAAAATGTACTGTACTGTAATGAAAATTTAGTTAAAATTAATTAATTCATAAAATCAATTTAATCATAAATAGTTAAATAATAAACATAAATACATAAGATAACTTAACCTCTAAAAATTAGATACAATTTTAATGTCACTTAATATTAATATTTTAAATTGTATATAAAAAAAAAAAAAAACAATTCCTTCTTTGAATCTAATACTATATTAAATAATTATTTTTTATTTTAATATTTAAAAAACAGAATACTGAATAATATAATAATTGTGTTATCAAAATACATAGTACTCGTATATTATATTAAATTTACTAATATTTAGCACAATATTCAATATTTTATATATATATGTGTACTCATAAACGAAATATTTAATAAATTAATAATGAAACAAACATTCAAAAAGAATACTCATTTAAATTTTACTACAATGTATTAAACTGTCAAAAATTTCTTATACACATCTTTAACAGCGAATAGACAAACGAAAAGAGCAAAATTATTCTTTTTTATTTTCTACAATATTAACATGTTAAAATATTAAGTGTATTGATTGAAAACTAATTTGCTTAGTACATCAAAAAAATATAAAATAAAACAATTGAACTTAAGTTATTTTTATTATTTTTAATTTCAATAAACATGTATTCAGTAATTTTTTGAATTTTATTTTATTTCATAAATATCAAATATATCAAATATAAATAAAAATGAGAATAAATTAATAATTACATACAAATAAATCAATATTTATTATTTTATATAAAAATTCAGGATTGAAATATATATAAAACAAATTTGTCAGCATAAGAAACCTCTGCACTTTTCAGATGAACACTTACATTTTATTTTTTTACTTTGTTTACTTACAGAAGTCATATAATTAAACATTATCTCTTCACCAACACTGATATCTCTAGATGCAAATAAAGCCAGTGTAGGTAAATCTGAATCATAACAATCAATCCATACGGCATATATAGCCAGATTTGCATCACAAGAATGATTAATAAAATGTGAAACATTACCAAACAATGTTGCATCAATTGAATAAACACATTTATTTTTTTCAGTATTATAATCTAGATCAAACATATAAGTGGACTTTGGCCCATGAGAATTAGCACGTGACTCAGCTTCTTTTCTGGTAATAATTTCCCCTGAATATTTAGTTACATATGAGCCTTGTTTTATAGGCATTAATGTTTTAACACCCCAACCACGATGGTTATCTGTACGGAAAATCTGAAGTTTTAAGTTCTTACTCGGTCCTAGTTGAACAACCCGATTGATGCACGTATTATCGCATAGACATTTTCTATTGCACTCATAGATAGGAGTGCCTTGAGGAACTTTTACCTTAATACGCTTATGCTTATTGTATACTAATGGAATGTCATCAAAATGACAACCGAGCTTCTTTCGTTTCTTTTCACCGCATGTAGCACCACAGTGACACCTAAATTTAAAAAATATTTATTTATTTAGATAGCATATATAATTATTTTTTTATTTACCAGATTGGGGGATCATTTGGAATGACAACTCCGTCTCCTGCAATACATTCATCTAAATAAATAAATCTCTTTGGTGGTCCTTCAAAGTCAACATTATTAACGACGCTTATATTAAAACCACTAACTTCATTCATAGCATTTTGCCATTTATTTAATTTATGTTGTTGTCTTTGACGTTTTTTGTTTATTTCAATTAATTTTAAATTATGTTTAACTAGTTTTATTAACTTTTCATTTCTATTACTAGAAGCTACGGTTGTTAAATAAGCTATTGTACCCAAAACATATTGTTCGTCAATTTTTGGAATACCTTCATCAACCACAGTGTGCAATAATTCAATTAGTTCCAATTCAGTAAAAGATGAAAGCGCATCATATAATTTTTTAAACTTATCAGACTTCTGAATGTCTTTTGGAAATATCTTATTGGTTTTATATTCGTTTAAAATATCTGGACAATTAGTTAAATTTCTATAAGGTTCCCATGTGCATTGGTCCATTGGATAATTCTTCCATTTAACTAAATACATTGTTTTACTTCCAAATGTTTCATCATATAATATACTCTCGATTTCATATTCATTATTTGCAACACCTAAAAAATAAATTTAAATGTTAAATGCTTCAATAATTAAATCATTTTATAATATTCTAAAATGTCTTAGTTTAAAGGTAAATTATATTATGTACCTAGTAAAAAACTATTAACCTTCAGTTAAAAAATTACCCCAGTGATTAAATATAGACTTATTTATCGCACACTTTTTTACCTATGATTATGAAACTTTGGGTACCTTCATTAATCTTATGAACTATCAATAATAAATTAAATTGATGATTGTCATTCCTTTATTTAGGCCTCAGAACAAGCAGTCAATTACAAATTCATTGTTTTTCAATGAATAAAATATTTTAATTTACATCACTAATACATAAATACAATTGTATGGTCGTAATAATGATTATTATTTAATTATAGTCACAATCAACATATTTTATAATATTAATAATAAACTATATAATAAAACTTTTAAATTTCATATACTTTTTAATGTATTATCTAATATATTATTATTACCCTATAAAATTATTTTATTGTAAATGAAAAAAAGTATTTGTAAAAATGTATATATAAAAATAAAAAAAAATGTAGATACTATAATTATTTATTTTCAGTGGGGCAAGTTTTTACCCCGCGTGCCATTATTAGTAGTGTAAAACCACGCGACTAACTGAGGGTCAGAGCATAATAAATATTTTAAAATAGTAGGCACCTATATAATAAAAATCTTGATAAAATATGGTCAAATTCATTGTGTTAGCTGTTAAAAATAAAAAAAAACCCAGCCAATTTAAGAGATTGTATTGATTGAAAATAATTCAAATGTTAATATAGTATTGACCTTCCTATTTATACCTTTGCATAAAAAGTAAAATATAAACTCAAAAAACAATTATTGTTGCAGTTAGGTAACTATAATATGATTTTGTGAAAATATCTATGATTTTTATTGCAGTCCAACATTTTGGAACTATAAAACACAATACCTAATAATAATTTAATATATGAAAATTATAATCAAATTGTTATATAATAAGAATAACCGTGTGGAATCATAACCGTACTATGTATTATAAATCCTTTAATATCATAAAACAATACACAAGTTATGGATACTACCTTGTAGTTTCTACGTGTACTGTTTTAAGAGAGACTGTGTCATGCCACTGAAAAATATCTACTACACGAATGTCGCATCTTTCAAAAAATAATTAATAATTATAAATAAAACCGGGCCTATAATCGAAAACTAAATATTTCTATTACATTAAAATGTAAAAATTCTTTAAGTTTTAAACTATTATTAATAATACATACATTATATAGGTAGAAGTATTTATTAAATAATAAGATGGATATTGATTTTCCTGTCTGTAACAGGTAAAATAAAAAAAAAAAATTATAATACAACTGTGTCAGAATTTAATGACAAGACGTATGAATTCCTATCTTCAAGACGAGTAATATACGCGTTTAAACCTACATACAATTTCAACAAGACGATCGCTATTGCAGAACTATTTTGCTAAATTTTCGTACAACGGCAAATCCGATCTGATCTATCCAACGTACAGAGACATCCTATCAACGAGTCGATCGATAACATTCGCGGTGGAAGGTAAAAATTGTTAAAACAATTTTTCTCGTTTTCATGAGAGCTCAGACATTCGAAAATCGATCCCACGATAAACGGCGAATCCCATTTCGAATTTTTTTCCCGCGTACGGGCAACTACCGTACGCGTCGCGAAATGCGACAATCCGGAATCCGATTAACCAGTAGGTACACGTTTATAATACGAACCTTTGTACATGATGACTGATGGCGGCGATACTCAAACGTCAGGTGAAAGACGCGGGTCACGTTGAACTTTGCAAATTCGAAGAACGTCGATTCGCCCCGAACCAATTGTCGTCGCTGGGTATTGAGACGCCAGGCACGCGAACGAACGGGAAAACAAAAAGACGACGAAAGTAAAAAAGTGGTCGATGTTAAAGAGGCGACGCTAAAGAAACGTAAAACGATTAACGAACAACGATTTTAATAATGAATACGCTGCGTTTATAGTTTATATTTTATGACTAGAACGGTGGACGGTGAGCGGTCGAACCACGAACGAACCGAAACGGTATTCTACGCGTTCAACACCACGAACGACCATCCATCCAAAATTCAAACGGTCGATCCGGATTTCCGGGGGGAAAAATTGGCAAAAAAAAAGAAAAAAGAACGTCGACCGTCAAACCGAGCAAGTGACAAAAATTGATAATGCCGAACGGATGTATAAAGTAAATTGACAAATTGCTAAGCGCCAATGATCGAGAAGCGATACGTAAATGACGAAAGACGAATGCCGCGGCCGACGTTCAACGGTCATCTTTCGAACGCGCCCGCATGGCGTCTTGACATTGGCCGCCAATGATTGGCGATAATAAGACGCGTACGCACGCGCACTGCATTGATTTTCAAACATTACTCCGAACGCCAAAGAGTGTAGCCAACGTTACCTATTGTTTATTATCGCTTAGCGGGAAAATTACGACAACAAGGCGTTTTACCGCCATCGCGGTTGTATAATCATAGATAAGAACTATGGTCGCGTAACGGAACTCGAAAAAAACATCACTATAATATCGTTTATTCGTTTTCATATACGGTAATGTCCACGCGCCTCGTCGGGTATGCAAAATATATACGAGAGAAGCTAGCTAATCGTTTAACGTTGCTATTTAATTATAAATAACTAATTAAATTGTATTATTTATCCAGTCAGTATATTGTCAGTTATTGTCTTAGCGGGTCAGTATGACACACCTAGGGTTACCAAACGTCCTCTTTTCCCCGGACATGTCCTCTTTTTGAGTTTTGATAACAACGTCCGGGGGGTTTTTTTTTAAACTTGGATATGTCAGGGTTTTAGTCGTTGAGTAAAAAAGTGGATTAATGTTTAAGTTTAAGTGGATGAATTTTGAAGAACACATTGACATACAATATGAAAGTCTTGAAGAAACAGTAATATTTTTGAAAAATAAACATATAGATATAAATGACAATTTACTTTTTGACCACTTTATAAATTTAAAAAACTTCTTAAACAAATAAGACAGTACATATTTTTCTCAAAATTCATCAACTAAATTTTGCATTTTTTTTAATTGTAATAATACAAACACATCAAGTTATTCAGAATTACTTAAAATTGCACATTATTATTTTTTTTCTATACCTGGCCACAATGCAAATACAGAAAGAATAATATTCTCTTTGATAAATTCCCAATGGACTAAAGAAAAAAATAGACTATCATTAGAATCTATAAAAGGCGAATCTAGGGAAAAAAGCCATGGAAAAAAAGACACGGAAAATAAAGCCAAGAAAAAAAAGCAGCAAAAAAAAAAAGCCAATTTGAATTATATTTTTATTTATTTATAATTAATTTAGTCTTATAAACGATAAAAAATACAGTAAATAAAAATAAAATATATTTTTTTCTTTTTTAATATAATTTCTTATAACAATATAATAAATAAATTCATATAAAGAAGAACATATAAGATTTTGATGGTTGGACTTACTTTGAAGTTATAAACAAAAACTTTGCACCATATTTTTATTTTTAACCATAATAAAATATAGAAATAAAATGAAGTTTTAAAACTTAGCTTATTACTGCAAAAACAGTGTCATGAGATGAGAATTGCCAATTTCAATCATTTTTTATTTTTCCAAATCTGTATTAATTGTGCCTGGACATTTAAGTTGAGTTGATTTACAACAACGCCAGGTAATTGTATATTTTCCAGTATGCTTAATTACATACATGTAAGATGTAACCTTTATGGTATAATTTATTTATTTGTTCTTTTATTGGAATTGATTATTTCCATTTTAATATAATAATACGAATAAATAATAAAAATATAATTTAATTTGGCTTTATTTTCCTTGGATTTTTTTTCCATTACCATAAAAGGCATAGTCACATTACAATTTAATTTTAAATCATTAACATGTTTAGATTTCCATATATATATTTTAAAACCTGAAAATAAAAAACTATTAACAAGTATTGGAAATTCTAAAAAATATAATTTGTGTCCTTAGAAAATTTAATTTATATACCTATATCTATATACATATACCTACCAGTATATTCTAAAAAATATAATTTATTATGTTTTTATCTTAATTACAGGTATTTATATAATATATACTAAATAAATAAGTGTGTGTTTTTATTGTCATGAAAAATGTCCTCTTGATTTGTTAGTTATAAATGGTAACCCTAGTCACACCACAAATACTATAGATTATAATACTTTAACCTCGACTTTAACTCTCTAACGTTTTTTGATGGACGCCGTTGCGCTCCTATTCTTTTTGTAGGTTAGGTTAGGTTAATCCTTAGTCTCAATTTTTTTTATAACTGTTTAAAGTTGATATTTTTAGTTTAAACGAAAATCTTAGAATCCATATGAATATTCTTCTTATTATTTCTCAATACTTTCACAATAAAAATTAATAGAAAAACCAATAGAAATTTGAAAAAAATTTTAAAATTTTATTGATGCATACTGATATATTACACATATATCTTAACGTATTTCCAAAATATTAGGAAATTCTCAAAACTCAATTTTTTTATAGGTATTTAAAGTTGAAATTTCAGTAAAATCAATATTTAAATTATTTATATGGATTTTTCTTATTATATTACAATTTGTAATAATGTTAAATAAAATTGACAAATATTGTTTAAAAATTTTGAAAATTTATTTAAGCTGAAATACATTTTACTTGACTCAGTTCCAATTAATTGTGAATTATTACATTTACGGTTATTTTTTGTAGCTGTTTAAAGTATCAAAAAGAAAAGCTGATACTCCTGCCGCATGGGATACAGATGTACGAATCATAGCGTTTAATTTTAATTAGAATTTGAATGCAATGATAAATCATGACCATCACATTCGAAAAAACGATTCCGAGTGAAATTCTGGCAGATATAGCATTTAGGTGCAAGGAATTTTATGAGCATTTATAAAGAACTTAGAGACATGAAAATTGTATAGGGTGTTCATTTATGTACTATATGTGTAATACAATTTCGCGTTTTAAATATTTAATAAAAAAAATGTCAAAATTTTAATAAATACCTACATTATCTGACTGGACTTCGCTTAGAATCATTTTTTCGAATGCGATGGTTTATCATTGCATTCAAATTCTAATTAAAATTAAACACTATGATTTGCACATCGTATCCCTGCGGCAGGAGTATCAGCTCATATTTTTTCCTTATAGTTTTATAATATTTTTATAATTTGGATGTTTAAAATTAAAATTAAATTTATAGTTATTTATACTTACCTTTATGCATGTAGTTCTACATGTGGTTAGGTATAAATACTATATCATATTTACTTATATTTTACCACAATAATTATATAATATAATCATATGTTATTAATTTATTATAATATAAATACACGCGATTTACATTTACGTATGAGAATAAAACTCATACATTTTCTTACCAAATGATAAAATATAATAACATATTAACTCTGCGTCTACACTAATCAATAAACATTAAGTCCATTATTATTATTATTATCGTAATACATGTGTACAGTTTGTACGTGTCGTTAAAAATCTTTAAACTTATCTCCGTATTCGTCTTTGCTGGTAGGCAAAAATGTCTTTGATTTTAGTTTATTAAAGTTGCTGGTCATTGTATCGTCATCATTGTAGCTGACCGACGGCACGAACGGTGGCGTCACTTGACAGTTGAACAACGCGCACCAATCAATTGACTGAAACCACCGATGCCTCTTGATGTCTTGGACACCGTTGGCCAGATTTCCGTATCGTTTCGTTACGTTCACTTTGAGCAAATTTCGCAACAGGTTCATTAGATCACCCGACATACCCCGCGGACAAACGTATTTTCCCTTGATGATGCTTCGGAACAGCCTTTCGAGGTCGCGATGGATGAACGGTGCGTAACCGACCACCATTTCGAATAGGAGAACACCAAAAGCCCAATAGTCTACCGACTTTCCGTAACCTTTATAAAATATATTAGTAGGTACTGTATACACGGATGCAACTATTGATAGTATTGAGACACAGTTACTCGTATATTATTATTGAAATCTATTCATATATATTTTTAAATATATAAATATAACATAATAATATTATTTTAACCTATTTATTGTTAAGTTCAAATATCTCTTCTAACCGATAAACAAAAATCTACAATCTACTTATAGATAATTTATATATAAAAAGCTTTATACTTGTAATTTACCTTCAGAAGTTCAGAAATATACAGAAAAAAGACTTAAAAATTTCTATGGTATACTGCGTTATATATTAGAAAATAAATTTCATCCATTGAAAACTTAACTTTGTTTATTTCATATCATAATATATCATATATGATAAACCAAAAAATAATTATACTGCCTATGTCTTGTGTCCATATAACACGTTATCTACTTATCTAGATGTATACTGTGGTAGAAATTTAGGGGAGGATTCGAAGGGATAGGGATACCATCTATCTACTTTTTTAGTTTACAATAATACAATTACAATCCATCCCTCCAATTATTATATACTTATACCTACTCTTAATAATGCATGATGCATCCCTTCTAGACAGTAGATATTAGTATATTACCTATATTAAAAGTTGTAGTGTTACATACTCGTACGAAGCTCAATGATAGAAATTTTTGTATTATTTAATTTAAAGTTTTTTACTATATATGATAATACTATAAATAGAAATTAGGCTTAAGTATGTACCTACTTTTCGAGAATACTATAAAACTATAATATTAATCTGTAATGTATAAAAGTATAAAGTTTTCATTAAATATCAAGACATCCCTCTATATTTATTAGTTATTACTTTATTAGTTATTTTGTTTTGATCCATTCTAACCACTAGGTGTATATATACCTATTAATGTGTGTATGTCGGTGGGTATACTCAAAACTTAAGGGTTGATTCGGGTAATCTATAATCTAGGTAATTGAAAATTTGAAAATAATTTAATAAAAAAATTGAAAATACTTTTTAAACACTTAGATATTACTATTATAGGTATAGTATACATACATCGTTAAACGCACCTTCTTTGAGTATAATTTCCGGTGCGATGTATTCGGGCGTGCCACAAAATGTGAACGTGCGACCGGTGATGTGCTTACAAAATCCGAAATCTGCGAGTTGTGCGTGCCCGTGGACGCCGATCAGTATGTTCTCGGGCTTGATGTCTCGATGGACCAAGTCCAATCGGTGCAAATATTCGATGGCCAGAAGCGTCTCGCTCGCGTAGAACCGCGCCTTATCATCGTCCATCGGCCCGTAGCGCTTACCGTGTGTGAACAGGTTCCCGCCGCACATAAACGGCATGACAAAGTAAAGGAAACTATGATCCTGATAGAAATACTCCAAGTGAACTACGAACTGGAAATTGATGGACTCTAAAATCCGTTTCTCGTTATACATTTGACCTAACTATATACATAGGTATATATAGATTATTAGGTATTAAGGTTAGTTATCAGGTCCCTATATATAAGATTATATAACATACCTAATACCTAAAAAGTACCTCTAAAGTATTTTATTTTTAATAAATAACAATAATAATAATAATAATAATAATAATATTTTATAGGTTTATATTGCATATACATATGATAGTTATATATCTATGAAGTGAGTACCTATAGTATTTAGGTAAATATTAAATATAGTATAAATATCTACCTATCTATTTAAGTTAGTATAGCGTATAGGTATTGTATATAATATATTATGTCACTCAAATTGAGAATATAAGGATGACAAACATTAAATACCTATCTTTTTAAAAAGTTATTAACCATCCCTGGCGTATGATTTGTCGATTTATAAAATATTTTTGTCCCATAAGTAATACTTATATACGGAAGAAACAGAATGGATGAGACAATTCCTTTGATATATCTCCTGATGGCCTGATTTATGTTAACAGATTTCGTTACAGACTCGTGAAAGAATAAAAATAGACTAAAATATATCCCTTTCAGTGACGATTTTAAAAGATCCTCAGGTGTTGTTTTATATAATATCTTCATGATGAACCATTTTGATTTATCAATTATTATATTCAATAAAGATTTATAAACATGGTTTTATAATGTATAATTAAAAAAAAAAAAACAACTTACAATTTCATTTTTGACAATTTTCTTTTTGGGAATAACTTTTGTAGCAAAAATTTTACCGGTTTTTTTGTGAGTTGCCAACGCAACAGAACCAAACGAACCTTCATCCAATAAGGTCGTGATTTTAAAATCCGACGCTTTCGCTTGTAGTTGGGGCGAAGTTTTATGTGTATTATTATCATTGGGATTAGTACTATTGTTATTATTATTATTATTAAAAAAACTTTCATGAAAATCTTTTTCTTTTATAATCCAATATTCGGTATGATCACACGACAAATTTCGATTTTCAGTAAAGTCTCTCAAATCATCTTCTAATCTATTCCATTTGGACAATACAATACCCATGGTTTAAAATACAAAATACAAAATACAAAATACAAAATAAAAATTCTTTGATATAAAAAAACCGTACATTATGGTTACTGTTACCGAGCAATTAAACAATGATGTTATGTAATGCAATATAATTTATAAACAGTACCTGCATTATATAATCATATGTTAATGATTAAAATAACATCTAGAACGAGAAATAAGTCCGTAATTCGTGTAATTGTAAGTTACCTAGCATAACTAGGTAGGGTCTTAGGGGGGCTTTAGTCCCCCTAATATTTTCTATAGTCCTCCAAACTAATATAGTGATAAATAATATAATTTGGTAAAGGAAAAATGATAATCATTATTAGACAAAAAATAATTTTATTCATTATTTTAATGGAATATGTTTACATTAGAAAGCTTATTGTTGAATATAAATATAATGAAAACGTCCTATAACTATTAGTTTAAATTTAATTATTTTTTTAATATTGATTTATTAATTTATTATTATTTATTATTATTATAAGACCGTGGTCCGTGGTATATTTAATGATTTTCAATGATTATATTTAGATTGTATTGTCTATTGTTAATATAGTGCATGTGTACCTACGAATACATTGTACATTATGATTACCTATATTATATTACGTTTATTATTTTTATTTTGTTCGTATATTTATATTTGTATTGACTATTTGAATAACTCGACCATTATACATTTATATATTATACCATTAATAGTTAATACTTTAAATTATTATTATTATACTATTCAATTTCAACTTCAAATTCAAAATCAATTCAAAAAATTGATGAAAATTATTTTCCAAATTGATTTGAACTTATGCAAGTTGGATTAACATTAAGTACCTATTATAACTTTATAAGTTCTGCTTCTTGTGAGCGCTCATTTTCTGTTATGTCAATTTTACGTATTATAAGAAATAATTTTTAAGTGTGTTTGTTATAACTACATAAGATAAACTATTATATTTATAATAATTAATAAGTATATTTTAATTTATTTAAGGATTAATATTAATAAATATACATATTTAACAAATTTAATAATATTCAAATTTTAATTACCTATGTATTAGTGTTGTAAAATCTATATTTCTATAATATACAAATATGCATATAATTATAATTTTATATATATATATATATATTAAAAGTTAAGGACTATATTATATATTAATTATAAATTAATAAATGCACTAATGTTTAATATGTAATTATTTGTACCTGTATACCTATATCCTATACAGGACGATATTCGAAAAGAGTAGGTACTTAAGAAGAATTTAATTGTTAGGACTCTAGCCCCCCCCCCCCAACTTAATGTTCTAGGTACGCCTATGATTATGATTATCTACTTGGTAAGTACTTAGCCAATGGTTACTAATTAAAATTATAAATCACTTAATTAGCTACTTGTTATTAACTTCTAATTTATAATTTTAATAAAAACATCAACAACTATAATAATTAAAGTTATTACAACACAATTAAATGCACCTAATATATTTATATAATATACCTATAAATATTAAATAACATTAATTATTAATAGGTATAGGTATATTATATTATATTGCGCATTTTGTGTCTTTCATTGTTGTATAGGTACTAACAAGTTGTACTAACAAGTTATACCTACCAAACATTTATTATATTTCTAGTCAAAATTAAAATATATTTTTATATAGGTACATATAATTCATAATTAATTATTATGTCTAAATGAGTAAAATATGAATGAAGAAATAGGTATAACTTCAAAATGAATAAGTCAATAAATTATTATATTAGTTCATCTAATACCTATCTATACACATTAAAATATTATTAAGACAATTTTTAAAAATATAATAAAATTATGTTATAATTATAAATTCCAAATTTTTTGTATGCTTATGGGGACAAATAATATAAAAACTAAAAAGTAGGTAACTATAATTAATATATATTATATAATATAGCTACAAACTATATTGCAGTATAGCCTATCCCTATTGGATATATATTTTATATTTAAATACCTACCTATTTAATCTGGTTGTTAATAGATTGATAGATTCTATTAAAATTATTCACAAATGGAACAATTGAATATAGTTTCATTTCAATTTCAAAATTCAACATCATACATTTATCTACATTTATTATTATTCATTAACATAAGTATATTTTTTTTCGATGTTATTTCCTCATCCAATTTACATAATTAATAGATTGTAATTAGAGTCTAAATTTTTTTAAATGTCAATTCTATTATTACTATGTATTTAGATAATAAATAACATAACATAAATAAAAAAAAATAAGTTTATTTTTAATTTTTCAAATAAAATATTTATGACATAATGCATAAATATTTTTAAATATTGGTGTTATAAATATGTATATGCAATGGGTTATAATAAAAAAAGTTTGGTAAGAGTAAAAAATTATAATAAATTTCATTTAAAAAAATATAAATAAATTACAATATTACATGTAATAAAATAATTAATACATTAAGACGGAATTGGTTTGGAGATTCTTAATTACCTATAATCAATCATGTATCAAATATGCATAAAAAAATTTCACTTTGCCATACAAATTTTACCAACTCAAAAGGCGATACAAATGTAAAAGTATAATTAATGTTATAATTTATCCATTCCATCGAAATAGAAACATTAGGAATGTTGATATTAGGCTTTTTTCTCTTCAGCAATGACTAAAAAAAAAAAAAAAAAATAATATTAATACCTACTAACATAATAAAATAATATAAATTACCTATTCAACTAAACTAATTAATTATTTTCGTTATTTATATTGTAATTAGGTAAATTTTTTAGTAAAGACTAATGATATTTAATATTTCTTTTAATTTCATAATCCAATTTATACGAATATTTTATTTTTAGATTCTAAGTGAAGCGAAGAATGTATTTTAATAATAATTTAAAAACAACAATTAATTATATTATACCTTGTGATAAAGTATATTATTTAACAGTGTTGGGGGTAGTAAAGTAACGAAAGTAACTCGTTACTGTAACGGCGTTACTTTTTTTGTAACGAATCAAGTAATTTTATTACATTGATTTTCATGTAACGAAAAAGTAATTAGAATTACTTTTCAATAGTAATTTTACACAAATTACTCGTTATTTATATTTTATAATAATCAGAATAATATTGTAATACTTCCAAAAAATAATATTTTATTAGAGACCCGGGTAATATTAAAAGGGAAAAATCTATAAAATAGATTTTATTATGTAGTTTTAACTTTATTATTCCTTATTTAAACTTTGAAACAACACAATATCGCAAATTATTTTTAAATTAATTAATTGTGAATGTTGTTGGATGCATATATTAACGATTCAAAGAATAATTATTAAAGGTACAAGGTATTGTCGTATTAAAGTTATTTATAAACTATTTAAGACAATGACAGTGTTTAGTATGCCCGTTTATTTTAATATTAATTAACTTATAGTATTCTAGTATATGAGTTTTAAATATAACATCTAACATCTGATATAGCGATACAATTATAGATTTATATTTATTACTGCCTACATATTGTTATAGTACTCACTTGATATTGTAAATACATCAATTTATATTTTATATTACAAATTTGAAATTATGAAGATTATTTTTATAAATTCAATAGATTTTCTACAATATATTGAGATATTAATTCAATATAAATTATAGAATGTATGTGTACATGTAAATATATGTTATTTATTTATAATGGTTTGTAAACAAACATATGTGCACTATGCACAAATAATTTTTCTTCTTTTGTAACTAAAAAGTAATTAAGTTACTTTTTTCAGTGAAAAGTAAAGTAACTGTATTACATATTTACTTAAGTAACTGAAAAAGTAATTTTATTTTTTTTCAAAAGTAATTTACCCAAGACTGTTATTTAAATATTTAGATCTTCCGTATAATAATATTATAACATATTATACAATTTAAATAATATGAATAATATTAAAAGATAATTTTATTTAGTACTAGGAAATAAAAGATAATAATGTAGGTATTTCATAAATTTACCCTCTTTAGTAGGCAATGGGTTTTTTTCCTCGGTAATTGTATGTTTCAACTTAGCAGGGTCAAAATTCTCAATACAAGAAATTAATTGTTGTTGTTCCTTTTCCGCTTCAATCACTAGAGTAAATAGAAAATAATTAATAATTTTTTTTTTTTTTTATTACATATTATATAATAAAAATATTATCATTTATCTTTATTTCTAAAAATAAAAAATAATTTAAATTGTTTGAATATCTTAATAAATTATTTACCAGTCTTATCAGGTAATGGATTTTTTTCTTGTGTCTCTGTATGTTTAAGTTTGCCAGTATCAAACCCTCCTACTCCTTCAATGAGTGCTTCAGTGATAGCTTTCTGTGTCTTTTCTGCAGCTACATCTACAAATTAAAAATCAATTAAACATTTATATATATATATATATATATATATATATATATATACTATACATATATAAAAACAACATTACAATTTTATTCTGCAGACTATTATGTTTTGTATTAGCCATTAGGTAAAATAATTATAGATTACAACAATCAAAATTACAAATTTACAAACAACATTCCAAAATATTTATGTTATTTTTTTTCAGACCAAAATTTACCCAAAAGAATAATTTAAAGCTTGAGCACACTTACCTTGAGCATTTGGCAAGATCACTTTTTCCAAAGTGTCTGTTCTCTTTAGCTTATCTGTGCTAAAGTTATTGACGCCTTGGATGAGATCGTTATGTTGGCGTTCTAGTTTCACATCTTTTTTTTATCCCAAGAAAAAAAGCAACAGCAAGCATTTTAACATACTCATATTTAAAAATTCGCTAAAAGCGTGAGAAATTCATATAAGATATAACCATTGATTATAAATAAGTGTCTAGTTAGGTTGCAAGTACAACCTAGTAACTATAATTAATCAACGATATATCTAACCATGAATTTTACACGTAAAAGCAATAAATTACAAATTAGGTATAATACTAACAGAACATAGAACAATTAAATTTAATAGAATATAAAAGTATAAACAGTGTAGATGTATAATCCATTAAAATAATGAAGGTGCAGTAGAATTATTACAAAACTACGCTATCAAAAGTTTTCTTTTCTAATCCATTATTTAAATTTTAAATAATATTGGTTATCTACCTAATAGGTATATACTCGTATGTATATGTCTATTGAAATTAAAAATATGTATATAGTAAATAATTTTACAGATTTTTAAAATATAATATTAACATATAATACTCGTAATAATAGCATATACAAAACAAGTTAACACTCGATTTACATTTAATTTATATTATATGTCAATCAATTTAAGTATTTATATTGTGAAATTTAAAAAAATCATTTTTGTTAAATTATATTTTATTTAAGTATATTACATAATTAATTATATTATTAAAATTTACCTATACGTGTAGGTACTAGTAATTTTATTATTATTAATTATTATTATGCTCTGTTTAGTTGTTATATAATTTAAAATTAAAAGTAATTTATATTAAATATACCTAATATCCACAAGTGTCTCAACAATAAATATTAAAGGTAATAATAATTTTTAATAACAGGAAAATCGATAAAACAGTAATATTATTTACCATATTTAAAAAATTATTTTTTTAATTAAGTAGGTAATTTAATAGGTTTAATAAGGTATAATTGGATTAAATAAAAAAAAAAAATTGACTTTATAAGATAAGTACCTATACCTAATGTTTTTTTTTTTTACTTTTTACACGATTTAACACGCACACAAACATCACAAACTGCTTAAGCGTTTCAAATTTAATTTGACAAAATCATAAAATTAATAATTATCAATAACTACCTTCAGCAGTAGGAAGAATGATTTTTTCATTAGTATCAGCCTTTTTCATGTTGTCTGGATTGAATCCTTCGAGTTGACTCTTGAGGTCGAACGCCACTTTCGGCAGATCTTTCAAAGACGGAGAACTCATTTCTATTAAAAAATAAATTATATATGTATAATGAATATATATTTTACACGATCTACTATGACTATACGTCTATACTAGAGTTAAACCTTAAACGTAATATAATTTAGTCATAATTTTTTTTTTTTTTTAAAGGGGTGATTCATGTAGTACAATGAGTCATATATCCCTGGAGTATCCATGTCGAGAAAATCGATTGAAAAATATATAAAAATCCATTTCAGTCGTTAAAATAATGATGCTTATTATTTTGTCCCTACTTATATTTGTATAATACATAACGCACTTCAAATGAAATAATAATTTTTTAAAGTATAGTTTTATTTAATTATATTAGTTATTATATATCTATTATCTACATTCTACAATATAATAAATATAATATACGTTATCGAATATTCGAATGTACTATGACGGAAATACGAGTATACGAGTATTACTTCCCGTCTTCCCCAACGTGTTACGATTTATTTATTCTATATTATATGCATTTGTCTGCGAATAATGTATTAAACATTTGGGCTTGGGGGAAGCTGAGACGACATTATCGATCATGCAGGGGTAGTAAACATACTATAACGTGTTATAACTATTTAAATAGCTAATATTTGATCATAATATTATATTATATAACTAAAAAATATACTCAAATTTGAGTTATTGATTTTTTTTTCGTATAATATTATCTAATAATAACTTATAGAACAATTTAAACTTATAAAAACGTTAAACGTGTATTAATATAAAATACGTATAAATTACAAAATCCTACGTCTAAGTCAAAATCATGGACATTTTTTTCAAATCAATTAATATTTTAAATCAAGTAAGAACATAGATAAATTAAACTGTAAATAATAAATAATTCAATTTGTATATTATACCTAACCTAATGTTTATGTACTTCTAAGTTCTAAGATACATTATCGTGTAGATATCTATACTTATTATGATAGTAGTAAAAATATATATTAAATTATATTTAAATTATTTTTTATTATTTATTAAGTTCTTGTATAATAATAAATAATTATCCACGTTCTATAATTAATAGCCAATAGAATTTAAAATTAAAATAAAACAAGTTTTTATTTCGAATTATTATAACGATCATTATTCACTTGTTTAAAACTGGGTGTGTGCCTGCATCTGTCAATATCTAACCATATTTTAGTAACCACTGGTAACGTCTGGGACCCTACAGATTGATTCTATCCATGTATACCCACCCTTAGAAGGGTAGAGGATGTTGATTGTCTGGCCTTTAAAATGTTTATTCACATGGCCATTACCCAAAACTATAGTCGACTAACAAACTTAGCATGATTTCTATGAAAAATTGAAAATTTTAAGTATTAAAATATTAGGCAAGTCAACTATTGATTCATAATCGTGTTTAAATTTTAGATCTGTTTAGATGATTAAATTTTTATTAGACTTCTAAATTATAATATTATTTATTTTAATCAAACATATAGGTACCTAAAGTTTAATTGAAAGTTTGATACTTGAAAAAAGAACTAAAGATCTATTTACAAAATTAAATAGGAAAGTTAAATAATATTACAAAATAATAATATATTAATTATAAATTTATAATTAATTAATTAATTAATCAGTATGATAATTAATATTATTTATAAACAATTAAATTATTTAAATTTTAAGCGTTAATAAAAGTAATGATATACCTAACTAAAAAATATTATTATAAATTAAAAAAAAAAATTATAACAATTAAAATTACCAAATTTTAATATTAGTTCACATCTAAAAAAAAAAAAATATATAAACCAAATATATCTATATTTGAAAAATAATTATTTTAATATTTATAAAATTATAAAAGGTTAGTAATTTGTTTTTAAGCATATTTTTTATATCAAAAATTACAATCTATTTGGCAGAATTATTTTCAATATAACTCAAATAAAAGTATTAATTATTATGATATTTAAAACAAAATTTTAGATAATATTGTGTTAGGTACTTTATAGTATTCTCATTTTAAGTATACTTTTAAAATGTTCCTTAATATACGTTCTAACCTGTAGATTGTTCAGTTAAAAATCTGTAATATTGTAATTCTATACTTTACAATCTATACAAAATACAATACAATAAGATATAGACATTGATCATTATTCATTAATCACCAGTCATCACTATATACTAGACGTAAATTTAAAGTCGTTAAAGTTAAAAATAATAGATGCTTATTAACCGTATGTAACTAACAGACAAAGTAATGCAATTGGAAATTATTACGTTATATCCTATATAGACTATTAAGTCTATAGTTTTATACGGTATAAAGCTATTATAATTTATAGTTAATATTTAATTGTTGATACGGATCGGTGCATTCGGTTTTAAATTAGGGCATTCTCCATTAAACACGTATAGATGCGTGATAAATATTTTACCCTGAAATAATTAAACTTTATTATTTTAACAACATATAGAATTTTAAAAGGAACTCAGTAAAAAAAAAAAATAATAATAATAATAAATGAATATGTATCTGTTTTAAAAAATTATAAGTCGCTCAGATTAGAAAATAAATTTATTCAGTAATTTTTATCCGATTAAAGTGAAACAGAAATCGTTTGAACTGATTATTAAATAAAACGTCATTATTTGTAATTGTAATAACTAACAGTTATGTATGAAGTTTATTCTTAAATAGAAACACAACATCGGTACTCGCGCAGTCCTAAATCCATAACCGTATTAGAAAGATGAAACATCGAACGTCATTGAAGTCATATTCTGTATATATTAAAAATCATTTCCTTGTACGGTAAATAGGTCTTGAAACCAGTCGGGGTTCCACGGTCTTTCTTTCTCTCTTATAAACAGTTTTCGCGACGCTATTTTTTTTCACGTGATTTTTTTATAATACGAATACATTCTTTTCAAATATAAATGATTATGTAGATGAGCCACATATGCGACCGTAAATTTATCCCCTTGGTTGCCCAACCGTTTGTTGGTCTTGGTATACATGACCAAAAACAAAACCAAATACGTAAACTGATACTTTCATTCGGGATCCAAATTATAAACGTATACCTGAAACGTCTATGTAATAAACTAATAATATACCGATGACAAAATGAAATATCAAAAACTATCAAAAACGTAAATGGACATATTTATTTTTATTTTTAATATAATAAAAACGTTGACTATAGATGCAATTATCTATAATGAGGATCCATCGTGTGGTAAAAACTATGTTATAGATACCATTATTATATAATAATAATAATAAAAATAATAATAAAAATAATAATAAAAATAATAATAATAATAAAGTAGAAAGGAGAGGCATGTAGGGCACGGCTATATATTTACTATTGTTTACACTGTTAGGTATTCGCTAATAAACTATTGTCATGTAGAGCAAAAGAAATATATTTTACAAACAATACAAATTATGTGTTTTCATCTGACAGTCTACACACTGTATATAATATAGACTCATTTTACAGCGTCTACTAATATTGGCGCAATAGCAAACAAGAATAACGTGTTAAATGATATGTAAAAGCCGAAAGGTAATTTAAAACTATATTTTTTCACTACACGATGAAAACTATACACGTATATATACAATTATAATCAATAATATTATATTGAAAATATATTTACATTATATACTATTTATAGGTAAACGTTTATAATATAATATTACCGCTATGACATTATAAAATATAATATATATATATATATATACGGAACAAAAATAATGAAACCTAAGACCTTAAATGGTAAAAATCCTTGTTATACATCAAAACAACTTATAGGTACTATATGTCATTTTTTATTATGCGTATTGTCCATAAGTTTTATAAAAATATTTTTCTTATAAACATATTTCTATATTATACGTATACTAAACGGTAACCAATAAAAGATATATATATATATTATATATATATATATATAAATTGTACAAATATAAAAACTGTTGTGGAACATTCCTTTGAAATAAATTTGTGCGAAATAAATATTACTACACGTATATGTAATGCAAACTGTAATGATATATTATTATACTTAGAACTATTAATATTGTTGCCGCAGTCTACTGATAACAGTAAATAATTATAATTGAACTATTAAATAGGCATCATAATTATTATTTAGCATTATTATTTAGTATTTACTGTTTTTTATAAACGGTAATTGACAAATGATAACTATAATATAATAATATTAATTTGTATGAAAATACGATTATTATTTATTTTTATTATTTATTTAATAAAAATACTTAATTGAAAAGTTCAATAATTTTAATAAACTGTATTACTAATTATTATCAAAAATAAATATTGTCCAAATTAATTTTTAAGATATTCATTTCAAGTACATAACAATATATTCCATTTCATTGGGTATCATATATATATATATAATATTATATAATAGAAAATAAGAATATCTGATAAAAAAAAATGTCGATTACAAAATTATGTTATATTTTATAAATTAAAAATATAATTCCATCATTATTAAATTATAATATAATCTTGTATTGATAATTTATAATCTGTTGTAGCATAATCACGAATAAGAAATAATATATAACATAATATTGAATTGAATTTGTTAAAATATAAAACTGGGTTATACATTTTTATTTTCTGTGGTATATCGATTTAAAACAAACTACTAAACTGTAGTCTAATAACTGTTGATATTTAAGCAAATATAAATATTTTAATAATAATTGTTAATATTTCACGAAGGTTGGATCAATAATTAGGAATTAAACTCAATATATATATATATATATATATTTTTTTTTTTTTAATAAGTCCAGAATAAACCAATGGACCGTATAATAAAGACAAATTAAAACGATCAACGATTTTTAATTTAAAAAATGAAACAATAGTTAATGCGAATATGTCATAAAATTTAGTACAGTAGGTCAGTCGTGAGTGGGTCCATAAACATACGTAAGTATATTTTTTTTTAAAGAAAAAATTTAAATGTATTATATACTCGTAATATTTTATTTATAATTTTATAATTTTACAATTTTTAAATTATTCAATTATTCAATTTTTTATATTATAATATCTGGTAGCTTATATATATATATATATAAGAATATTAAAATATTAATATATTATGTTTAATAATTATACTTTATAGCTAAAAGTAATTCAATTATTTTGAATAACAAAAACTATCCATTTAAAAAATACTTGTTCAATTAAAATGATTAATATATTTTGTCGAAAGTAAAATCAATGTCCAGTATAATATTCGTGTAAACAATTATTATATAAATAACTATTAATATTTCAAATTGTACATTTGTACCTACTATAAAAGTGCAAAACAACATTTATTTTTTTAATTTTATTTGTAGGTACAAGGTACTAATAATAATCATATTGTTTAAAATATCATTAATATTAAATAATAATAATAATGTATTATTTTAACAGTGTATTGTGTACCTACTACCTAACTACAACGTGAGTTAAGGATGTCAATAAAAATACAATTATTTAAAGTAACGTATAAATTGATAATATACATTCTAGTCATATATATTTCTTCTGTATAATAAAAACATTATCGGTGCATTATGTGACGTGAAAATTTTTAAATAGTTATAAACTTCCTGCGGGGGGCTGGGACAATCGATAATAAAAAAATGTATAGAAATATAGAATGTTAATCCACATACAAAAAATAATACGATAAAAATCCAATCTCTATATGCAGTTATCTATATTACCCACCCTAAACACGATAGGAATATATGAGTATATAACCAAGCCCTTTTTAAAATGTACTGAATACGGATAAACATAAAAGTATTTTGGGTTTGGTTTAAAAACATCATGTTTTAGTTTGATATTACGTCACTCTGATTTTATTAATCAATTATATTAAATATAGCGCACTGATTATTTTTTTTTAAAAATACCGTTATTATGGTATACGTAGAATAAAAAAAAACGAAATCCAATATTTCGGACAGATTATTCATTGGACATTAATTTTAAAATGTAAAATTATTAAGTAAGCATTTATTAAAAAAAAAAAAACAAAAAACTATTAATGAGATTATTACGTACAGTTTAAAAATTCACATAGTAGGTATACAAAATATTTATATAGGTTAAAACGCTCGTACACGTATGTTAATATTTTCTTAAATTCCTTGCTACGCATACATATTATATATAGGTATTCTATAATAAAAATAATTAATTTCAAAATTATTTCCAAATTACATTTCAAATGATTAAACGATTAAACTCGTATAGCATTCTTAAATATTATTTTTAAATAATTTATTGCCTAAAGTTATTTATATCGATCATTAAACTAAAATTTATTGTTTTATTATTGCTAATTTATTTATTAACAGATCTACTTAAAACAAAAATTCGATTACACATCATAATTTCCATTAGATCCTTTTTACGAGTATACCTTATTAATACCTAGGTATATAATAATAATTAATAATATAATGTCCAAGTCCAACAGAAAATGAAATAATTATTATTATTTTGACTATAATATAACCAGTTAAAAAGATTATGCACGTTTGATAATTAATATTATAAAAATAATAAAGGTACCACCAAGCAAAATGAACATTAATCGAAAGTGGGGGCACAAAAATAAAACACTGGTATGTGATGACGTCACTCGGTTGAACTCGCCGGATGATGTCATCGTCTAGCTATAATACAACGGTACGACCGGCCTCGAATTAAACACACATATATAATTTCCCCGTTCCGTATCGCCTATATAATATTATAATACAAATAATTGTATTGACCACGTATGAGTACATGACTAATGTCACAAGGCACAAGCTAATACGTAATATGAATTTCCTGTATTTAATTAACAGCGTTAAATTTAAAAACGATAATAAATATCAACAAAATAAAATTATACAAACAAAATTTATCAAATATTATAGGGAAAACGGAATGGTATTATTTGAAATCTGAAAATAATATTGTGCACGGTTCAGACAGTATATTCTTAATAAAATCACACCAATTTTATTTTGTATATCTTTACGTGAATGTTTAATACAAATTTTTGGTTTTTACAGCTATACAGCAGTTACAATAATATATGCATTTTTGCAAAATTATATTCTCCAATAACCAATAAGAACTATTTAAAGGATCACGATAGTTTTCAACGTATCCACAATAAAGTACTTTATTTATAGTCCACAATTAATTTCTATAATAATACGATATATTTATATGGACAACATTAATATTTATTACTACGAATTTTTGTTGTTATATTGCCAATGTGCCAACTTCAAGTTTTTTTTTTTTTATTTTTTAATATGATAATGATAAAATAATAATAAAATAATAATAGCAAGTCCATATTTAAAATAAATTTCATATTTTTTAGCATAAACTACATTGTATTTTTAAAAACTTATTTTGAAGGTTTTTACATTTTATGAATATAAATCTTTTCCCTATTTATAAATATTATAATGATGTACCTACTGCATATTGTGCCCGATATTGTGTATTACGAGTAAATATTTGTATACCGACGTACCTATATTGTGTAATATACATATAAATATATAATTCCCTGTATATACATTATGATTGTAAACATAACTCTATAAACAAACAAAATTGTAACAATTTTGTTATAATATTTTTACAATATTAATTAAACAATATTAAGTTATTTAATATCTTGGTTAAATATTTATTTATACCTATACTTATATGTCCTACTTTCTCTAATAAATTTTCACACAAATGGGTATTGCCGAAATTGGTGACATCAGATTTATTATATTATTATTATTAATTAGATATTACTCATTCAAAAATGAAACAACAGTACAACACTCGTATAAAAAGTTACTGATATTTATCATTTAAAAAATAAAGATATATACAATAATATTATATATTGTGCATATGCATGTTATTATAATATGTTTACGTTTACAATGACGAAACAGCAGTACAGCACCCTAATGCGCAATTCATAAATACAACAAGGTTGTCTATGACCATGAACATTTTAACTTGCACATAATACACACTTCGCTGTACAATAATAAAATAAC
The DNA here is from genome assembly GCA_021307375.1 of Tetraneura akinire. Classification (NCBI taxonomy): domain Eukaryota; kingdom Metazoa; phylum Arthropoda; class Insecta; order Hemiptera; family Aphididae; genus Tetraneura; species Tetraneura akinire. The sequence continues at coordinate 13,946,195 of JAIUCT010000008.1, read as the reverse complement.
AATATAATTGTTAAAATAACTTTTTTTAAATTGTAAAATCAATGGTAGATTTTGTATACAGAATGAAAACAACTTGATAATGTAATCAATATTTAAACTGTGAGAATTTTGACCGTTTATTTTCATATTTGCTTTTTATTTGAACACCCACTTAAAAATATATGTTCTATTCTTCAATAGACATGTATACTATTATATTTTATGCATATAATAAAATATACAAATATAATATATACCTATATATAATATATAATTATTCTAAAATCACGAATAAAATAAATTTCGCTATATTACGAATTTATGAGTAATTAATATTTGTTTTTATCGTGGGTTTCGGTATATTACGAGTATGTTTTAAATAAGTATACCTACATTTCACATCGTATCCTATAGTTTGCTAAATATTTATTTTACTAGTTTTGTTATTATTTTACGTGTTATAAATCCGTGACCGACATATGATTATGAATAATATAGCATCTAGATCTAGACGACAACTGAAAATTTACACAATTTTTGAAGCGAAGAAGTGTATTATAAATTTATAAGACTACTGATTGATAAATTATCGTATTTTACAAAATTATAAATTGTGTATTAGAAGTATCGGTGTATTATTTCAAATTGTAATAACTCACAGATTCTATAATTTATCTCTTTCGTATATAGTATATAGTATTTAATATTTATATACCTATATATAATATATATATTATACATAGTATTACACAATAAAGAATAACAGCTTGTCTATTATAGAATTATTCCAAATAGGATATATTTAAATGTTTACTGCATGTTTCTTTTCGTCGAGGTAGTAGGTACCTATTATTTATTTATTTGTAATATCCTTGCAGACGAGACAAGCCGATCATTAATAAATCACAATGGTATATATACGAGTATTATAAGAATAGACGTTATAAACTTATAACCATATACATAAAGTGAATATTTATTTATAATTTTTTTTTTTTTAAAACAAGGTAATTATAAAAACTGTATAGTCTGTATAGGAATGTTGTAAGATAACACTTGTGCGTGTGACTATTAAAAAGTTGTTTACTCCCGATACAGAAAAATATAAAAACCAAATATTATAAATAAAAAAACCATTAAAATTTCGATCGTTTCGTCGCGCAGATCGACGATTTGCAATCATATTATAATATTATTATCGCGAATTATTTGTGGATATAAATATATAATATACATTATACTTTCTCGATAAATAGACTCCGTGGCGATGATTCATAGTTCATACGACGGGGCGATACCTCAGATTATACTACAATAATTATTGATCACATCGTTATTCGTAAAAAAAAAAAAAAGAAGAAAAATCATATCGGTATAATAACGCTATAACAACAATACATATTATAATTTCTCCAAGAATGACAAACGTTTATTATACGTCATATATTATATTATTATGGTTGTATCTTGTATGCAAGCCCTAGAATTTTCGTATTCGTATATATACATACGAGATGATGGATACGAAATAAAATGTATTATTATAATATAATATTTTATAATAATTTTTTTAAGGTAATTTAAACGAGCACACGCCGTGTAACGCGACTAAACTGAAATAATAATATTACCTGCGTATATTTTACCATACTCGTACACATAATATAAAATAATAATAAATGTAATAAAAAATAAACTTATATATATATATATATAGGTACGTGCACATCCGCAACGTTGCATTTAAGCATGAGTGTATATATTATAATCTATCTTATAAACGTTAAACGTAAAACGTATGTAATATGAATAAATTCAGAAGTTATCGACCCAAAAGATGGCCAAGGACACGTAATCGTAATCCAAATTGTAGGCGTACGCCGGGCAAATTATATTATACATGTAGGAAGTTGACCGTTACACGTCGCAGTCCTGCAGCGTATACTTTTACACACAGTTCGGCCACCGTTGTCGGGTCGTATATTGTTTTAACGAATGAATAAAAATTTGACGATAAAATCAAATTATTCGAGAACAATAAAATATTTTAATAAATTTGATAGTTTAGTAGTTATTCGTCGCGGACGTTCAAAAGAAAAAAAAATACGTAAAATAATATTATTAACCTACATGACGTATTAATATCAAACGCTTTTCAAATTGATTCTTTATTTTTTCCCCCAATTATTATATTATTATTATTATCTTCTATGTTACGCCGTGTCCTCAATACACGCGCGTTTTAAGTATACGCCCAGTCGTATCGGACGCAGATGTTTACGAAACGGATTGTCGTGCACGAATCCGCTCGTCACGATGCGTACAATTATTATGTATATACTGTTAAAGTGTTAAACCATATGGCCGGACAAGTCAAGAAATAAAAGATCCGATTTGAACGCTTTTGTAATTTTATATAGGCATAATAATAATTTATACACACGCGAGCTAATGCGCTGCGACAACTTTTCGAGAAAACCACAATTAGGTAATCGAACGTTATAACGTTGTAAAACGAATAATTATTAACGCGATACGGACTTTCTGAAATCTGAGAAAAGTTACAATCGTTAAAGTTTTCTTTAGCTGTGGATGGCCACGACGACGTTACCGCGGATTAAATACCTACCTCATATATATATATATATATATATATATATATATATAATAATATAATATATATAAATTATAAGCATTAAAATATTCCACAAAGACTTCAACGTATGTAATAAATCGTTTCGAGTTTTACTAATAATTTAAAAATGATAAAATTATTTAAACGAAATGAGAAATATATCAGTATATCACGTATTATGAGTGCTTAATTGCTAATTAAATATTACCTACTATAAACATTGAACCATCACGTTTATTTTTCCTTCGGACGTAAACGATAATCGTCAAATTATTGTGTATAAAATTATAATTTATAATAATATCGACTTGTTAACGTTTACGTGAAAGTGAAACCGATAATTTTAAACGCAGAAATATCAAAATATAAACAAAACAAATCCAAGTTCCACCAATTATTTAATTATTTTCATGGCTTCGATTTATCTATACAATAATTAATTGGCGAATCGAAGAAAGAATACGGAAATAATATGCACTAATCTTACTTGTACAGTTGTATACCTACGTTAAATACGATGTGCGTATCGAAAAAAAGAATAGTGGTTAATATTATAAATTGCAATTTGCAATACAAATATTATTGTTTCCGACAATATTGTAATATTATTTATAATAAGCGTTTAACTTCAAAACAAACCGAATTAAAATGATTAATGTTAAAACTTAAAAGGTTGAACACTTTCATAAATTAAAACTTATTTATTTAGATAAGTACCGTTAGGTACTGTTTTAATAATTTTAATTTTAAACGTTTAATTTCATTTTCAGTCCGGTATAATGATAAGGAGAAATTTCTTTAGTTACAATACAGTGTTAATGAGTAAAATAATATTATAAATACCTAACTGAATATCGTTACATTATTAACTATTAAGTTTACCTGTTTGATTTTTTTAACGACGGACGTGTGAAGATGGACGCGATGACGATAAAACTGTGGATGAATAAGTCGAAGTGTTACAACTTGGACGGTTGCAGGAGAATTGTCTGCGGTAAAGGTAATGCACTAGTGCAGTCCGCTACACAATCCGTGGCTGTAATCTGTAAAGAGTGTAAAGTGTAAGTTGGGTGGGTGCCGCGATTGCTGCCGCCGGTCGCCGCTAGACAGCAATGCTCCCGCTTTTCTCGAAAATAAAAAAATCGCCTCTTGCATTCGGTCAGTGTAAACACGGACGATAGTGCGAAATATCCCATAATACCGTGTCCTTTAATAGTTCAAGCTGCATTTAATGTCCGTCAATAATATAAAAATTATAAAAAATATTGTCTTAACGACAATTTATATAATTATTTTTTTATAATACATTTAGAGTTACACATTAAAACAAATAAACAATAAAACATTTTATAATAATTTCGAAATAATATTAATTAAATCAATTAGAAAATTAATATTATAAATCAACTATATTATTAGCTACAGACCTACAGTTCTATGTGAAACTGTAAAATATTACTTATCAACTATTATAATTATTATTTATTAATTATTGTCATTATATATTTTTAATTTTATATGTTAGTATCGCATCTATTAAAAAGTATAATAATAATTAATAAGTATAATATTAAGAATATAACATATAAGATTATACTAATTATTGAGTATGAAGTATTTATACTAATATAGATGGGTATATTCAGTATTTAGGTACATAGGTATAAATAATTATATTGCTGATTTATATATTTATTATTTATTAATAATACCTAAGTCAAACAATTAATATCAAAAATAGGCACCTAACATAATTTACCTACATTATAATTTATAATATATTTAATATATTATGTATTTTACACAAATACACAATACTTAATATTAGTTATTACATATAATATAATATATTTGATAATTGTTATCTAATGTTCAACGTTAAAAAGAAATTTAATTTAAATTAGTTTGTTAATTGATATTTGATTGCATTTTAAATATAAATAAGAATTCTGAATTACTATAGTATAGGTAATTAATCATTAGCAAATAGTAACAAATACCTGCGAGTTGGCATACAATTTATAGTATTTAGGTATCTCATGAAAATAAAAAATAAAAATTCATAGTTACATCTTGCACAAATATAAACTATATTAAATATAAATAAATATTAATATGCCTAAATAAGATATTATTATAATAACAAAGTAAGTTATAGTTTCCTTTCTACTATGGTAAATAATAATAATAATAATAATAATATAAGAAATTAAATAGGTATAAGCCAATAAATAAATAGTATACCTATTCGCTAACTTATTTATTATATCTATATGATATAATTAATCTTATATATAGATGTATTTATATCATTCATGTCAGAATTATTTTTAGGGGGGGGGTGTTTTAACATTATATTTATATATAACTTGTAGGGTGACATTATTTATTTACATAGCAATATAGCATATATGGTAGGTATAATTTTAACAAATTGTCATTATTTTTTTATAATTAATAAAGACATTTAATTTAGGTATATTGTAGCATATTTTACCTATTTATAATATATTTTTTACATACGATAAATAAATATCGTAAAACGATCGAGGGGGTGTTTTAACATCCAAAACATCACTCTGGTTACGTCACTGCAATTAAAACTAAAAGTGTTTGATAGTAATAATTATGGGCTAGGGCTAGGATTTTTATGCATTTGCATGTTTTTTCCTTTAGTCCAAATTAATTAATTGTCAATTATGTTTACAATTTGGCTTATTTTCAATTGATTAGTCATTAGTACAATTCTTTTTTTGCATATTTTGAAAGAAATGCATATAATTGCATATTTCGAATTTTTAATAATCTATTAAAAAAAAAAAAAAAACAGTTTAATTGTACAAAGTTGTATTTATAACGATCAACTAATAACTATAATTATTGTTAAATTTTTCAATTTTCGGAAATATATTTTCTAATAATAAACGTATTTAAACAAAATAATATCATATTATCTAACGGCGTATGAAGTAAGAAGTAAGAAGTTTTAGTCAGTATAAATCGATTCTCCGTTCCAAATTCCAATCGCCGGTAGTTTTTTTTTTTAACAATTTAAAACAACATATAATTACAGCATGTAATATATAATTTTATAATATTTTATATTATACTTTTTAATAATTTTAATAAATTACATTTATTGCATACTTTTGCCTATTTTTGGAAATAAATTGCATATTTTACAATTTTTTATAGCATATAAATCCTAGCTCTAGTAATAATGGAATACTATTTTTATTTTATAATTAAATTTTAATTATAAAATATTTAATACGCGTATCTATATATATATATATTTTAATTTAAATGATTAAAAATCGTATATTATTATTAGGTAGGTATACATTACCTGTATAGTGTACTCGTATGTATACATTTTTATTATTATTAACATAATAACATGTAGATCCCATAATTGTTTACGTACTTGTATATTATTAGACTAATTGGCAATTATGATATTTTCAAGAAATTTTCGTGTGCAGGTTCTGTTGTGTACTTATGATTTATGTTCGCATCGTCTCGTCTGTTACGTTCATAACATAATATAATGGTAGGAGTACCATATAGCTCTACAATTCTACATGTTATATATAATATATAATTAAATGTGACGAGTAAACATTTTTTATCAACGACAATTTTTACTCTGTACTTCTGTAGGTACTAGGTAACACAGTTGATCTACAACCGCGGTAGATAGCATAAAGGTACAAAATATATTATAATAAAATGTGTAAATATATCATATAATAATAGGTAACTACGCGTAAAGTATAAGGATTAGCTTATTTAAGTAGTCATATAACTTCATAAGATAGGTACTTGTTTTTTCTTTTATATTATATTATGTAGTTAAGTTGTTTTAACTTCAAAGTAAAACGGAAACAATTATACACAAGAAATTTAAAATTTTTGGTACCTATATATTAATTAACCAAGAAAATGTCTGTATTGTATATATAGAAAGCAAGAAAGATAAAAGAATCAATTTGTATTCATACCTTTACAAAATATATAATATTCTAAATTCTAATATACAATTATGATAATATGTTCAATGAAGCAATGAACAATATTGTTTGACGACTTGATATTTTCAAACGTTACAAATAATAATTGTATATGTAGGTACCCACTGCCCTGACCTACTCGTACGTACGTATTTCACTATTTAAGCGAATTACCTATACTTAAAGAAGATACTTTAAGAATAATAAGAAGTAGTAATACGTAATATAACAATAAAATATTATATAATAGGTGTATTAGTAAAACTTTTAGCATATCACATTTGAAGTTTGAGTAAATCGAATATAATATATAGGTATATATTATATATTTTTTTTAATAGTTTTTAAATATTGTAGGTATATTAAACATTAACGTCGTTAACACTTAGGTACGTAGGTGTAGTATATAAGCAATATAAATACAGCTTATAGAAATAGTCTATAGACTATAATATGTCACATTATGAAAGTGTAGACGTAGTGTATTTATATCATTTATTCATTTCATTGTTGATTGTTGGTAAAATCTTGTAATTAAATAAAATAAAATAAAATAAATATAAATATAAAAATTTGTATTACCAATTATTTACCATTGATTATAATTAATGGTATTAGTGTTGGTGTGTGTGGTATTAGTTATATTACGTAACTATTTTTGTCTTTTTTAACATATTGTACATTGCACTTTTGATATTTAAAATCTTATATGTTATTAATTTATTATAATAAAATTTATAATAAATATCAGTCCGATTCAGTCGTGTAGTTTCACTAACTCGTGCAGTTTCGCTTACCACCACGAATTATAAATTGACCTTATAAGTTATAATAATTATAACTCTTAATTCGTGCTTTCGAGTTTCGACCTAGTAGTAAAGTATCAAGTAGTAAATTTAAAATTAATAATTATAATATAATATATTTTTTTTTTTTATTAATTATTTGTATTTTGTTTATATTATTTTAGCAGTTGTTTCTCGGGCTCTAGGCTATAGAAAAGAAACGTATTTAAAAAGATCAGAAAAGGGATCTCGACTTTTCGGGCAATTGGTATATGGTATATGGGCAATCGGATATGTTTAATCTAAACTGTGGTATATAGCCAATCATTTTTGGTCATGGGATTTTCGTCATGACTGACGACTGTAGTCTGCACTGTAAGAGTAATCATAATATACGTATGTTTTCGGAATGGTGATAACGAAAATGCATATGAGTTTGACCTTACCTTAAAAGATTGGAAAATTTTTCTGTTTTATTAATTCTCAGTTGAAGACTTTACATTTAAACCCGACAGCTTCAACGGTTCAACGTATAAAATGGCATCAACAAAGTTTACCACTGCTGTGAGTACGTTTTTATGAATTTCTCGATTAACTTTAACCGTTTTCAATGTTTTAGGTGAGGTCTTTGAGCACGGCCACATCTCAAGGAGTCGTCAAAGTGAGTTAATTTCGTTTTAGTAATACTTTTTATTAGCAGTTATTATGAATAATATTATTGATTGTTCATTAATAGCCTCCTGTTAAAGTATTTGGTATCGAAGGGCGTTATGCAACAGCCTTATATTCAGCCGGTAGTAAACAAAATCAATTGGAAGCCATCGAAAAAGATTTAATCAAATTTCAGGTAATTTGGTAGTTTTAATCTATATTCTATAGTGATTTATATCATATAAATATTAAATTAAAGTATATAATTACTTTTTTTTTTTTATAGACTGCATTAAAATCAGATGGAGTTCTTAATGAATTTATCGACAACCCAATTAATAAAAGATTATTGAAATCTAGCACTTTAAAATTAGCTTCAAAAAAACTTGCCTTGTCACCACCATCATCCAATTTTTTGAGTATGATCAATTTGTTTTTATTTAGTATAATAGTACAATTTATATAGAATTAATTAGTCTTAAATATATTTATTAAAGTAGTCAAACAATTTTAAAGTAAAGAATATCATTGAATATTTGTTTATGCAATAGTAATAACATAAAATGATTTATGAATATAATTAAGTATAATTTCATTACAATTTTGTATTCCATAATCAACCATAATTAATATTTTATGTGCAATGTCTAATAGTAATAACTAATTATTAAACATATTAAACATATATTTTAAAATATTACTTATTAGGAATTTTCAAGTTATGTATAAAGTGTTGTTTTTTGTTTAGTATTATTGTTTTTACATTATGAATATTAATATGAGTATTTTATAGGCTTATTGGCTGAAAATGGAAGAATTAGTAAATTAAATTCAATCATCAACTGCTATAAAATCATCATGGCTGCACACCGAGGAGATTTATCTTGTATCGTGACAACTGCCAAGGTATGTAATAATTTAATACTATGGATGTTACTATTGTAATTTTAATCTAATACTCTGCTCAAGTGGTGCAATCAAAGGGTGGGCTTCAGTCCAGTCCGGACAGTCCCCTTTGGCCCTATAAATGTTAAATATATTTTAATTTTTTAATAGATATGTACCTTAATAATATATTTTCTAAATATTTATCATGTACGGAAAGAACTCGTAAATGCTTGTCATGCTATGGCTGCATATCTTCATAATATTGTTAATAAATGTTTATTATCATGGTTGGTCTTCTCTTAGACAAATAAAAAATAACTAAAATTGAAATAATTAGATGGAATTCATGTTAAAAACATCAATTTTCTAGTATATAAACAAGTTTTTATCAAGTTGTTTAAATTGCAGCATTAGGTTTTAAATATATTTTATTTATAATTTTATATTGTAAATCAAAATTTTAATATTTAATTATTAAATAAATTTTGTGTCTTCTAATGTTAAAAGTATTTAAAAATAGAACTTTTCTAATATGATTTATTACCATTGTTCACTACCCATTAGTTTTACTTTCTGAGTCAATTACCCATTTATGAGCAACAGCATAAAAATTACGATTAAAATATATCTTATTATAAACAATAAGATACAATTTTTAATTTTCTGTTCACACTTTGGCAACAATAGATTATGTAATAAGATGCTTCTATCATTGGTAGCGTTTGCAGTAAGCATTCTTATTGTGAATATAATATAGATATTATAATAATGACTTTTACTCTGTCATAACATGAAACATGGGCTTTGTTTAACTGCATTTGCCAAGTTATTTAATAACAAATAGCCACATGGAAACTAGTGTCAATAAATGGATTCTGTATAAAACTTTCTATTAAATTGATATACATATATATATATATATAGCCCAAAATGTATTTGTCCTCTTTATATAAACTACATTGTTTTGAATTCTATGTCAATTTATATTTTAATTTTATTTCATTTATAGTCTTTGGATTCAGCTGATCAACAGGAACTTAAAAAAACTTTACAATCATTCGCTAAGAAAGGAGAGACTATAAAAATAGAATTAAAAGTTGATCCAACATTAATAGGAGGAATGATAGTCAGCATCGGTGACAAATATGTTGATATGAGCGTTGCTTCAAAAATTAAAAAATACACAGAAATTATTCAAGATGCCGTTTAAATTTAAATGCAAATGTTTATAGTTTGGTAACAAAATTTTCTACTAGTGTAAAATTGAATATTTTAGTATGTTTTAATTATTAAACACAACAATAAAGTAATTTTTTTTTTCAAATTGTGTCTTAAAAAAATCTGTAGAATATTAAAATTAATTCTATTCTGTGTTTGTTTTCTTTATTAAAGTAATGTAATAAATACACATAATATGAAATAGTAATTCATTACATTTTCAGCTTGTTTGTGGATTTGAAGGCTGTATTGTTTCTCCACCACGAATTAGACCCCATCCAATAAGTCTGTAAAAAATAATTCAAATTTAATATTTTATATCTAGTCTATACATAATGAATGTATACAGAAACATATTAAGAAATTTAGAATCCATATGATTTAAATGCATAGTATTTTTAAAATGAAAATAAATATTGTATCCTTCACATTTTAGATTCTGAGCGAAGCGATAAAGTTGGTACTTTATTATTTGGGTAATTTTTCGAATTTCTTAAAATTAACCCTATGTGATAGAAAAACGACATTTTTCACGAAAATTGAAATTCTGACAAATTTTATTTCAATGTTTCACGATAATTCAGGCAATGTTAGTTAGCCTAACCTCAAAATTTTATTGGGTGTTGACATAAGTTCTATATATATGTGATAAAAATAGGACTTTTAATATTTCGTAAAATTCGCGTCTTTATCGTTTGATAAAATTGTCAATTTTGGGCATTAAGGTCTGAAAATTTTACTGAAGTATACTACTTAATATTACTTAACATTATATCAAAATATTAGGAAATTCTCAATAATCAATTTTTTTTTTATAGGTGTTTAAAGTTGAAATTTTAGTAAAAATTATTTAACCTAACGTAGAGACTGATAAATGTAAAAAATTTAATTTGAATTTATTTTAATTTAAATGATTTATTATTGCATTCAAATTCAACACTATCCTCTTAACACCTGTATCCCTTCTCTTTTTTAAATACAATCCTGTGTTTATTAATATTTAATGTAAATTATTAGTAAAATTCAATTTTTTTTCTTTGAAAATAATTTAAAATTTAAAAAATACCTCCAATGCTTTTCAACTCGACGACTCAAAGAAATTTTTTCTCCGATTTCTGTACAAACTGGTGTTGTTAAACTGATCTTAGCTAAATCAGCTTTTGTTGCTAACACTCTTCCACCAGTGGATAGAGAACCAATATTTAACAACAATACTTCATTTTTGGATAATCTTTGAACCTGTGTAATAAACAGTTTATTAATAATTGATAGATTTAAGTTATTTTGTAATCAATACCTTTGCAGCTTTTTTATCTCCTTCTGTACGCACACCTAATAATCTTTTTAACAAGTAGTATGAAACTTCTAACTCAATAAATATATCTGGTAATGCACCAACAGCTCCTAATACCTGTCCTACAAGGCGGTCAGCTCTGCATAGAGTTGGTTCAATTTTGGTACCAACACCAATAAGTCCTCCCGGAACAGCAAAGTTCAATTCATTTTGTTCCGTGTACAAGGAAACAATGCGTGAGAAAATTGGCTGACAAGTTAATTTTCCTTCACTGTCTTTTGATACTAAACCGGGGCGTACTTCGATTTCCATGCCAACCTTTAAGACACCACGTAAAATACTACCACCAGCAACTCCTCCTTTAAGATCATCCACTTCACATCCAGGTTTATTGACGTCAAATGATCGAACTACAATTAAACGTGGCGGTGATGTAAAATCCCTTTCAGGAATCGGGATTTTTTTATAAATATATTCACACAATACTTCCATATTATACTTAAGTTGAGCTGATATGGGAATAATAGGTGCACCTTCAGCAACTGTTCCCTGTACAAACTTTTGTATCTGTTCTTGTTGTTCTTTAGCTTGCCCTTCTTTTACTAAATCAATCTTGTTTTGAAGAATAATTACATTGTTTAATTTCATGATTTCTATAGCAGCCAAGTGTTCTGATGTTTGTGGTTGAGGGCAAGATTCATTTCCAGCTAAAAATATATATATTGTTTATTTAGTCATGGTATTCATTGCAATTAACATCAGCAACATGAAACTAAGGGAAGTTTACTATCAATTATTTTACCTATGAGTAATAATGCAGCGTCCATTACTGCAGCTCCGTTCAACATAGTAGCCATAAGAATGTCGTGGCCAGGACAGTCTACAAAAGATACATGTCTAACGAGTTCAAATCTTCCTGGACAACCAGGTCTTGAACAAGGTAATGAGTCATCGCGACCAGATCCACCAGACACAAAACATGCAGGTCGTGGACACTTATCATAATTGCATTTGTAGATTTTTGCATTAGCATATCCTAAATAAAAATAAATTATAGTCATTAACAAAAAAATAAATATTGATATTTTTATTTGCTTTTGATGAATTGAATATGTAGGTAGCAAGTGATATATAGTCATATAAAAAAAAACCATTCTATAAATGAACATAATTTTAATTTAAAATAAACATTTTATTTGTGATAAATGTGTAAGTTTAAATAACAATTTGATTTGAATATAATATGCTATTCATATTAATACTTTAATATTACTAATTTAAATTAATAAATTATAATGTAGAAAAAAATTAATCAATAATAATATAATATTCCAGTAACATTACAGATTATCTTGTAATCATTAAAATGTTATACACATAAATCTTAAAGAAAAATCAATTATTACCTTAGATACTAAAACAGTTTAGTTGCCATAAATGGGCTTCTTTTAAGTAATATACAGTTAATAATAAAAAATAAAGCAGTACATATTTTTTTTAATAATGTAATTAATATGTTAACATTATTATTTTTATCAGTCATAATAATGATATAATATTTTATTTCAGTCATAATATTTTTAAGATTTAACATATTTTGTATTAATAAAAAATAAATACATAGTACACACATGCATATTAAATATAAATATAAAATAAAATACATTGTAATAAAATATATCATTGTATTTCATATAATATACACTATACATAGAAGTATATTTATTATTTTTTGATTTCAAAAGTAATAGCCTTTACAATTTTTCATATTACATTGACATTTCGTCCCATTTTTTTTCAAAGAATTAATATTACATCGTGAAAAATAATTTGTAGTAAGTTGTTCACCAGCTAAAATATCTCTACCAGCAAATAACGCCAATTCGGGAAGATTTCTATCCAGGCAATCAATCCAAACAGCATAAACATTTAAATTTGCACTACACGAATGATTAATAAAATAAGTGTAGTTAGCATAGTGTGTATTATCAATAATATACTTATAATTCTGAGGATCATCAAAATCTAAGTTCCACATATTATCTATGGATGATGATTTATTTTCTAAACGACATTCTGATTCATCAACTGTGATAATTTCGCCAATATATTTAGCTATAAATTGACCTTTTTTAATATTTTGATTAGTTTTTACACCCCAACCATAATTTCTTGTTCTATAAATACAAACATTTACTGTGCTTCCGAGTTGAACTACTCTATTAGTACAACTTGATGCACATCTACATTTTTTATTACACTCAAATACAGGAAAACCAGGCGCAACTATTATATTCTTATTTTTATCATAAACTGATGAGCCATGATAAGCCAAGTCATTACAACAATTATTAGAAGTTATACAATTTTTTTTACAAACACAACCAATTGGGGGATCATTTGGTATAATAATGCCATTTTGAGGAACACATTGTGTTGTATATACAAATACATCTGGTGGCCCTTCAAGATCCATATTATTTTCTACTTTAACTATGTGACCTTTTGTTACTACATTAATGTCAATCTCCCACTGTTTGAGTCTTAACAACTGCTGTCTTCTGAAACTACTAAAAGCAATTATAGACAAATATGATTTAAAGCATTTCTCTCGAAGAAGTTGATTATTTTCAAGACCAATGTCGAGATTATTAAATAAACCAGATAAATCTTCAGGTGCAATTATTGGTAATAATAAACCACTCTCACTTTTGAATAATTTAAAGAAATTTGAAATTACTTTTCTAGATAACATTAAGTGCATTCCATTAATTGGTTTATATTCATTACTATTTTTTTTTCTTTGACGCAGATAATTAAATACAAGTTTTTGTGACTTATGTAGAACACCAAAACGTTCCCATGTATTAAATCCCCGAGACCAATTTTTCCACTTAATTAAATAATAATGCACTCCAAAAATAATTTCATCATCAATAATTTGATCTATTTCATTTGAATCATAACTAACATCAGTATTATCAAAATCAATCATACCACCTTTTAATATATAATATTTTAGTCTTTTGTCAGAAGTAATATAATAATATAAAGTATCGACTTGTGTACTTTCTGTTACAGCAGGAATTGTTAAATATGCAGTATCCAATGCAGTAGATTTTGAATCAGAAACACAATCATAATTAGTTAAATTACTGTTTGGTTTTAAATTTCTCCTTATATTAACAGCATTAGGTTCCACATTAGTATTTGAAGAAGTTGGATTCAATCTAATATTAGAATTGCCATTATTGTGCTCAGTAAAATTTGAATTATTCATTGCTGTTATATTATCTTCTATAACTAAATTACTTTGATCCTCAGATGAACTGCCTTCCAGACTATTATCAGAATTCAATTCCATTGCTAACAATAATTGTTCTGTACGTGGCAGTTGTAAATGTACAGAATTTTCTAAATATTTTTCTGCATTTAATATTGCAGCATCAATCTTATCTAGATTTTCTTCAGGACATCTAACAAGTTTTAAAGATGAACTAAAATTAGTATCTTTTTTTTCCGCTGAGATGTTTAATTCAGCTGTATTTTGTTGTGTATCATCATTTACTGAGTCTGCAACACATTTAATATAAAAACAGCCGTCACTATTTTTAAAAACAACTTTAAAGAGTTTAACATTTAACTATAATACTTATTTTAGTAATTAATATTAGAATCACAAAGCAAAATTCTTAAATTTTAATGTATATAATATTATATTTTTTATTTAAACTGATATATAATATATTTGTAATGTAAATAAACTGAATTTATAATTACACAAACACAATACAATTTTAGCATTTATGTTAGCTAATAACAGTTTATAATACCATAATGGAAAAAAATTATGATGTACGAAATATGTATTATGAACTAAAAAATTAAGTATATTTCTAGCATATCAAGAGTACAAACAAAATTAATATATTTTTTTATTTTTTTTTTTTAAAAAAAAAATCATACATTTTAATATTATATTATGTAATTGATAATATTTGCAAATGCTATTAATTACATAACAATAAATACAACTTCATTATAATTCTTTTTATTTTTAATTATACATAAATACAGATTAAAAGCTAAATTATTAATTAACTTTCTAATATTAATAATTCAAAAGTGAATAGAAAATTACTAAAGCTCAAATTTATATAAATATATATTAAAAACTCTTGATTGTTTTATTATTTATTACATGTCTCAAAAAGTTAACCATTTAATGAATTTAAATTTTAAAATAATATACCTAATATAAAAAGTATAACAAAATACTTCATTTCTGAATAATACAGAATATTTAATTAACCACAAAATGTATGAATAATTGATTAATTAATAAACAAGATTTAAACATAAAATTTTATATCAATACTTGTTTTAGTATTTAAATACACATTACAATTATTACAGTAACACACATCTTAAAGTCATGTTTAATATACTGTTACATATAGATTATAAAAAAATGAAATTTCAATAAAACACGATTTTTAATAATAAAAAATAAAAATAAATAATAATAATTAGTTATAACTGATATATTTTAAAATTTTGATTCAATTGTATATTCATGATAATTTATATGTTAGGATATGTATATAAAAGGAAGTTATTAAATAGTATTGTTTTAAAAGTATAATATTTTAAGTCAAATGGATACATAGTATTATATTCTATATAATTTTATTAGTTTTATTTTTTAAACTATAGTACATTATTTTCTATTTAAAATGTTTAATATAATGGTAATTATACTGTCGGCATAATTTTTTTATGTAGGGTACTTTTCCTAAATTATAATTATGATATTTTAAATTGTATATATACATAAAAACGGAACTTTAAATAGAAAAATTTAATGTGTATTGTATTTAAAATAAAAAGTAGAGATTAATGAATAATTTATCAAAATTAATTAATTACTACTTAAACCTACATCACTCATAAAAAGAAGTACTAAGGTATTCCTACCATGCATATACTAATTTAGTAATTTCAATTATAATGTATTTTACATAATGTTATGTCTTATGTATAATGTTTAATATTTGTAGATAAATAATAAAAATATCTTTTTAAATTAATTGATTTTGTTTGGAACTTTACTTGTATGTACTCGTAAATATTATTACATATTTTACATTGAATATAATGTAAAGCTTTAAAAACTTTTGGTTATAGTATATTACTATTTGTAAATTTTACATATTTTTCTATCTTTTAATTGGTTTAATTATATTAATATAATAAAATTATTTAATTATATCAATAATAATTATATTTAATAAACCATTCTATACTTGTTTGCAATTTTATATGAGCATGATATTAACTACCTATAGTTTTATAATTTCAAATGTTCCTCTGTTCCTCAATATTAATAGCCCTAGACACACAAAAATCATTTTTATTTTAATATATTTTATCTTTATTTTATACTCTCTTGGTAATTTTTAAATTCCTCATCTAATTATTCTTGTTTAATCTTTTGATAACACACAGTAATTGTAAAAGCACAAATTTCTTTGTAGTTACCAGGCTTCCATAAAGATCTTTGGTTTAAAATTGTATTCAATCATATTATTGTTTATATTTTACTTTGATCTATCCTGTTAATTATACACATAAAACCTTAAATATATAATAAAGGAAATTGTAATATTTACCTAGTTTAATTGTAATGTTTCTTTCAAGTTCATTTTTAAATCGTACAGTTTGAACGCCAGAAACAGCTTTCACTATAGTAGATTTCCCATGTGCTACGTGGCCAATTGTTCCTAGAAATACAATTAACATATTATATTTATATATATATATATATATATATATATTAGTATCAAGTACACATATTCGAATAACCATTATATGTTTAACAGTAATTAATATAATTGAATGGACAATAAACATTATTAACTATTTAGATAAGTTCGTTACCTATGTTGATTGTAGCTTGACGACTGATTACTTCAGGTGAAGATGGTGTCAATTTTGTGACATCCTGTAATGAACCGATGTACATAAATTGAGGGGTTTATCATTTAACGCGATTAACAAATTACCAAATTCGTCAGGTCTTGTTCCTTGAGTTTTCCGGATGGAACATCAGACATTGTTGTTGGGAGTGCGTTAACCTAACCGTAAAAATAATATATAAGTAGTGGCGAGTATAAAAACTTGAAACGGGAATAAGCAATTAAATAGCCATTTCTGTTTTATTAAAAACTGCCGGGTACAAAAATTAGTAATTACAAATTAAAGAAAAAGTCAACCCAAACAATGGAATTCACGCAAGTCTGATCTCTGATGGTAATTGGTATTTGGTAAAGAGAAAAACGTGATACGTGATGCGGACGCCGGACTACATAAAGTGGGATGATCGGCAATGGTGAATTTTCCAGTGTGACCAACAACCATATTATTCAATTATTACGTTGTTTGTTGAACAGAGAGCGATACAGCCACAGAAATATAAAACAACCTAATCTTATCTAACCTAACCGGGCGATTTGTTCTCTTATCAACAATCATTATTTAATAAATATTAAATATTAAATAATATTATAGTAAGTTGTACAATATCCAAGAAAACTATTTTTAATTCTGAAACAAATATACATTGAAATGGACCAAATTCATAGATATCTCCAAATAAATAAATAATTATACACACATGATTAGCATTTAATGTATAATTATGTTATTCTAGTTGAGAAGTCTTGTGTCAAAGGTTCAATGTACAGAAGCCATCAGAAGAATGAGAGATTAAATTGAATTCTTAAGAGAAGATAGAGAAAGCCTCAATGTCTCTGAGGAGAGTAGGTCATACGTTAGACAATTACAATTAAGCACAAGTTGGACCCCATCCATTAGTATGTTTTGATCTTTAAATATTACTAACATCATGTTAATGTATTTTATTTTATTTTACAGGACCAGTGAAGAATTTTCTGATGGCATTATCCGGTAGAAAACTAATCACCACATACACATATACAACAGATTATTTTATTATTTTTATTTTCATACCTTTGTTTTTTAATAAAATAATGTCTATTTAACATTTATTGAATTTGTTACATTTGTCAAACACAATTCCAATTTCTTAACCATACGATAATATTCTGATTTAATTTTTTTATTATTGCAAAAGTTGAGATTTATATTTAAAAATAATAAATATAGGTATTATATTAAAATATCAATTCTTCTATGTTATATTTACCTAATTATTCTTATTATTAGTTTTTTATTCAAATTTATTGTTATATACTAATCTAATAAAATTTCAAATAATGTTGAATTAATTATTACACTAATAGGTACACACATTAGTACTAGCATGTCTTGCTTAGGTTACTTGCAGTGGTCGAAGTGGGGTAAAATAAGTGGAGGGATGCCCTAACTTAATAATTTTATAAAATTACAGTTATAATTACAGTTCCATTGTAATGTCTTTCCCCCCCCCTACCACCAATAAATGTTCCAGTTTTTTATATTTTATAAGATTTAAGAAGTTTAAAAGAATAATTAAAGAAATCTATTATAAAAACAAACAATATATTTATGTTGTAGCCACTTTGTGAAATCATTCATTTCACGAAAAGTTGACCACTTCATGAAATTAAAACGTCTTTTTTCCACTTCGTAAAATAATAAAATAATTCATGAAATGGCCAATTTTTTATGAAATGGACAGTACATTTTTATATTATGAAATTTATTTTACTATATTGTAGTTAACCAGTTCGTGAAGAAACATATTCTAGAAAATATTGAACGAATTATGTGAAGTAAAGCGTTCTAAAATACCTCGTATATCAAACAAATAATCGTCCACAAACAATTCTATGTCAAAAATTAATCATATTATTAAATTTTCTAATAAGTAATGTTTAGTAGGTAATAAGAATAACTAATAATATACCTGTACATTAATACATTGAAGTGTCATTTGTGCTTTCACCAGACCATACCTACTAATTGGTTAGGTTAAGCAATTATTCCTATTACGTGATACGTGATAAAAAAAAAAAATTTTTAATAACGGACCGAACTTTTTAAAACTTTGAAGGACCCATGTCCTCGTCGAAAAAATCATTTTTAATTCTTTGGTAAAAGTCTCCAAGTATAACGGTTATCGAGTTATTGGAATTAGAAATAGTTGGAATCGAACACCGCGATAATTCGAAATACCTGGGTAGAGTATCGTATGCCGAGAGGACTTGCGAATTTTAGCAGAGAACTAATTACAACTTTTCAAAGTCGATTTAACCGCAGAACCGTTGAAGTTAGAGACTTCGACCAAGGAATTAAAACTCATTTTTTCGACGAGAACAAGAGTCCTTTAAATTTTTAAAAAGATCTATCCGTTATTAAAAAAGTATATTTTAATTAGAATTTGAATGCAATGATAAACCATCGCATTCGAAGAAAGTATTTTTTCTACGCGCCAAGGGACTACGGTATACCTACCTCATAGACCTGATACTGATGTGGATAGGCAGTGGTTTCGTGTGACCTAAACCCTCGCTTCGTGAGACCTTTGGAAATTTCATCCGGGCGATAAATTTTATACGATATACTGGCAGGGCAATAACCAAAAGGTATAGGTACCATAAAAGCATTATAAATGTTTGTTTTATGAATTTTCTGTAGGACGCAATTAACCGATAATTAACGCATAATAGTGTTATAAACACGG